>VYZU01000251.1:1828-15170 GCA_013401355.1 Ceyx cyanopectus | reverse complement strand
AATGATTTGGCTGGAAGAGGCCTTCAAGATCATCAAGTCCAGCCATTAACCCTACACTGCCAGTGTTCCTAAACCATGTCCCCCAGCACCACGTCTACACAATTCTTAAACACCTCCAGGGATGGGGACTCCACCACCTCCCTGGGCAGCCCATTCCAATGCCCAACCACCCTCTCTGGAAAGAAATTCCTCCTGATATCCAACCTAAATTTCCCTTGGTGCAACTTGAAGCCATTGCCTCTCATCCTGTCATCTTTAACTAGGGTGATGAGGTCGACCCCCACCTCCCTACAACCTCCCTTCAGGTAGTTGTAGAGAGCAATAAGGTCTCCCCTGAGCCTCCTTTTCTTCAGACTAAACAATGCCGGTTGCCTCAACCACTCCTCAAAGGACTTGTCCTCTAGAACCTTCATCAGCTTCATTGCCCTTCTTTGGACATGCTCCAGCACCTCAATGTCTTTCTTGTACCAGTGGGCCTATAACTGAACACAGAATTTGAGGTGCAGTGTCAGCAGTGCCAAGTTCAGGGAGACAAACACAGTCCTGATGACAGCACTATTTCTGATACAAGCCAGGATGCCTTTGGCCAACTTGGCCACCTGGGCACACTGCTGGCTCATATTCAGCTGGCTACTGACCAACAACTCCAGGTCCTTTTCTGCCATTGAAGCTTTCCATCCACTATTCCCCAAGCCTGTAGTTGTGCATGGGGTTGTTGTGACCCAAGTGCAGAACAAGGCCCTTGGCCTTGAACCTTATACTGTTGGCCTCAGCCCACCTCGGCCCATCATGTCCAGATCCCTCTGTAGAGACTTCTTACATTCAAGCAGACCAACACACCTGCCTAACTTAGTGGCAATCTGTAAATTTACAGAGGATGCATTTGGCTCATACAGATTATTGATAAAGATATTAAAGAGAGTTGGCACCAATTCTGAGCCCTGGGGAACCACCAACTGGATTTAACTCCATTTAACAGCAGTCTTTGGGGTTGGTCAATCAGAACAAAATAACTGTGGTATCAAACATCAAATACAAAAATGAGTGCTCATTGTGGCCTCTGATGCTTCACAAGAGCTCAGGTGATTATCCAACTTATTATCTTGCTGGACTTGTAGCTAAGCTTATAAATCATGCTGCTGCTAGATAGCAAACACGAGACCTTCTGTCAGTCATTTGTCTTTGATAATTTGCCTGCTTTCTTCTGTTAACAGCTCTCAGCACCCTTGCTGTTCACAGTTTATTTGCTGTATTTTGTCTCTCCCAGGGGTAACTCATGTGGTGCTGATTGGTCTTCATCATCTAGTTTGTTTCTGTCCACTTTGTCTACATGATGATAATACTCTGGGGAATTTTTTTCTCCCCTGTTGTTTATCTAGTTCATTCCCAAGATTAATGTCACTTAAATTTTACATCTGTTTCTGTTTGTTGCTCTATTGCAAGATAAAGATCTAATTCCCCCTTCTGTAAATTTCATTGCAATAGATTTGCTGAGTTCCATTTGTTTGGTGAGACAAAATAATTTACATGTATTCATTTCTTAAGAAGTATTTGTGTCAGCTTCATACCAGTAAAAACTGATACTTGGTTATCATATGAACGAAGAATTTGGTCAATAAAGTCATATTCTATTTTGCAGCTCACTAAATTCCTGTTCCTTAAAATGTATTTTGGCTTGCAAATCNCAAACAAACCAAAAACAACACAGGAACTACTGCAGCAGCACCAGAATTTAATTTGTAATTTTAACAATTCCTGAAATACTGTAAAGTAGTAACTATAATCTTTACTGTGACTGACAACTGCAATAAATCTCTCTGATCAGTGGGTGCAAGTGCTACATTACATAAATTGCTTTGAGAACAAAAAGTGAGGACAACACCATTAAAAACTGATTGAAAGGCCACAGTCCTTTTCATCAGTCTTCTCAGTCTACAGAGTGTGGAAGATAAAAACCCTCTGGGATATGCAACTGTGAAGAGAAAGCTGTTTAATAAGAAGTACTAGTTTAAAAAAGCAAAATTCAAATAGTCATCAATTACTATTCTTTAGATGAGTTCTAGTAAAAGGGGAAACCCCAAGATAGATCCTTCAGTTGTGGACATCTCAGATTAGAATCATAGGAACATTTTAGTTGGAAAAAAAACCTTTAAGACCATAGAGTCCAACTGTAAACTCAGCAATGTCCATCACAAGTCCTGCACTAAGCCATGTCTCCAGGCGCTATATTTATGCATCTTTTAAGGGATGGTTAACCCATCACTTTCCTGGGCAGCCTGTTCTGACACCTGATAAATCTTTCATGAATAAACTATTCCTAATATCCAATCTAAACCTTCCCTGGTATAACTTGAGGCCATTTCCTCTTGTCCTATCACTTGTTACTTGGAAGAATCATAGAATGATTTGGTTGGAAGAGGCCTTCAAGATCATCAAGTCCAGCCATTAACCCTACACTGCCAGTGTTCCTAAACCATGTCCCCCAGCACCACGTCTACACAATTCTTAAACACCTCCAGGGATGGGGACTCCACCACCTCCCTGGGCAGCCCATTCCAATGCCCAACCACCCTCTCTGGAAAGAAATTCCTCCTGATATCCAACCTAAATTTCCCTTGGTGCAACTTGAAGCCATTGCCTCTCATCCTGTCATCTTTAACTAGGGTGATGAGGTCGACCCCCACCTCCCTACAACCTCCCTTCAGGTAGTTGTAGAGAGCAATAAGGTCTCCCCTGAGCCTCCTTTTCTTCAGACTAAACAATGCCGGTTGCCTCAACCACTCCTCAAAGGACTTGTCCTCTAGAACCTTCATCAGCTTCATTGCCCTTCTTTGGACATGCTCCAGCACCTCAATGTCTTTCTTGTACCAGTGGGCCTATAACTGAACACAGAATTTGAGGTGCAGTGTCAGCAGTGCCAAGTTCAGGGAGACAAACACAGTCCTGATGACAGCACTATTTCTGATACAAGCCAGGATGCCTTTGGCCAACTTGGCCACCTGGGCACACTGCTGGCTCATATTCAGCTGGCTACTGACCAACAACTCCAGGTCCTTTTCTGCCATTGAAGCTTTCCATCCACTATTCCCCAAGCCTGTAGTTGTGCATGGGGTTGTTGTGACCCAAGTGCAGAACAAGGCCCTTGGCCTTGAACCTTATACTGTTGGCCTCAGCCCACCTCGGCCCATCATGNTTGTTTTTAAGCATTGATTATTGACAAGATTATTGAACAAAATCTAGGATCTGACAGTACTGAAGCAGTTTAAAGGTATGAAGTCCTATATACATCCAGTGTCTAAAATGATGTTAAAACCTCTGTGATGGTTTGTTTTTAACTCCCACATAGTGCAGTCTTTGCAGGTTCTTCTAAGGTGCTGTGTGACCTCTGGACCAACTAGCAGCCATATTGTCAGGGTTAATGAGGCACTCAGACCAAGCTAATCATCTCAGCTGGGAATCAAGAGACATTAACTGTGATTCAGAGTATTGCTACAAGCCCATTGCTTCTGGTCAGCTGAAAGGTGGGGCANGATCCCTCTGTAGAGACTTCTTACATTCAAGCAGACCAACACACCTGCCTAACTTAGTGGCAATCTGTAAATTTACAGAGGATGCATTTGGCTCATACAGATTATTGATAAAGATATTAAAGAGAGTTGGCACCAATTCTGAGCCCTGGGGAACCACCAACTGGATTTAACTCCATTTAACAGCAGTCTTTGGGGTTGGTCAATCAGAACAAAATAACTGTGGTATCAAACATCAAATACAAAAATGAGTGCTCATTGTGGCCTCTGATGCTTCACAAGAGCTCAGGTGATTATCCAACTTATTATCTTGCTGGACTTGTAGCTAAGCTTATAAATCATGCTGCTGCTAGATAGCAAACACGAGACCTTCTGTCAGTCATTTGTCTTTGATAATTTGCCTGCTTTCTTCTGTTAACAGCTCTCAGCACCCTTGCTGTTCACAGTTTATTTGCTGTATTTTGTCTCTCCCAGGGGTAACTCATGTGGTGCTGATTGGTCTTCATCATCTAGTTTGTTTCTGTCCACTTTGTCTACATGATGATAATACTCTGGGGAATTTTTTTCTCCCCTGTTGTTTATCTAGTTCATTCCCAAGATTAATGTCACTTAAATTTTACATCTGTTTCTGTTTGTTGCTCTATTGCAAGATAAAGATCTAATTCCCCCTTCTGTAAATTTCATTGCAATAGATTTGCTGAGTTCCATTTGTTTGGTGAGACAAAATAATTTACATGTATTCATTTCTTAAGAAGTATTTGTGTCAGCTTCATACCAGTAAAAACTGATACTTGGTTATCATATGAACGAAGAATTTGGTCAATAAAGTCATATTCTATTTTGCAGCTCACTAAATTCCTGTTCCTTAAAATGTATTTTGGCTTGCAAATCCACCTACATTTTATCATTTGATTATATCTGGTCTAAGTAGCTATTTCCTCCTTCTGCTTGTCAAGGTGAACATATTCCAGGTTGTATTTAACAATTCAGCCTAAGGTGACCTCTTTTCTTCATGTATGTTGGCTTTGACCTTCATTTTGTGGAGCTCAGTTCATTACAAATTGTCTCTTGCTTGCTTATGCACTCTCTAGGGAGTACTCTCATCTCAGCGCACAAGGGGTTTCACTGCTAATGAAAATCACTAGGCATCACAATCAAAATTTACTCTGCTGTGCTCAGTCTATGAAAAAAGAACATTGTATATTACTGTTAATAATCTAGATCTCATTAAAACCAACTTGAGTTATTTCCACATCAAGTCAAATTCATTTACATGAATATAGTAAACTTTTATCTAAAGAGTTAAACAAAATGAGACAGATTCTAGCATTAGTTTCACTAGAACCATGGACATCTGTTCCAATAAAACTTATTAAAGATACTGATCCAAAATAAATTACTCCATTTCTCTCTTCACATAGTCCAAACAAGCTAGTATCTCCATTAAACAAAAGGAAGACTTACTTTATTGTAGTGTATCTCAATTTCCTTATGCTATTTGACCACTTCTCATGCTAAGAATATTGTCTGACATGAACAACCTAGAAATGTATCAGAGTAAAAGCCTTTCCTCAGAATATCTGTTCTATTTCTTTCATTTTTCTGTCTAGAATTCAAAGACTTTCTAAATAATTTTAATTAGAATGAGTAAATAAATGCTCTGTTTATGATGGAAATTATACAGAAGGATTATGGCCATTTGGGTAAACCTGAATAATCCTTTGTTTTAGAGTTGTCTCTATTGTAAATACTTCTGTGTTTCATATCTCTGTGTATATCTCTCTGTCTTGCACTCTTCCTCTCTGTTAAACAATTCTCTGAATTAATGACAGATTTGTAATGGTAGAGGTCCAGATCATCTCAATTTATATCTCATCAACCTGACATACAGTCCACAAAAGCTGTAGACCTCTCCCTGCCTTCTGAGTCACTTACTTAGAGCACCTATACTCTCTAATTCTGGAAGGGAAGTCAAAACATGCAATTAAGACAATGCCCATTTCTTTCCTGTCCCTAGAAAGAAGCCTGAGCTGTTCCTACTCACAGAATCTCAGTCAGGAAGAATCTCAGTCAAGGATCTATCCCCCTGACATTTCCTGAGGCAACCCACTGGGTGTTGCTACAGCAGCGATGCTGTGACGTCCAATCTAGTATTTATTCTTTCCTCAGGAATGTATCCATGAATCAAATCTCCATCTCTGCCAAACACTAACTCGTGGCATCCCTGCTGATGCCTTTCCCATTTGGCCTTAAGCCTCTTTATGGGCATCAGTTGCAATACCAGTAGCATTTATCATCTGTGTTTCAACATCAGTTCTAACTACACTGCAATTTTTAATGACTGGAAAAATAACAAAATTCTATATATTTAAAGGTAAGATCCTTATCTGATACAGGTAATTTATGTGATAATTTATTAATAGAATTTGAGGCTTAAAAATATTTTCATTTAAGATCAGCAACTTCATCAACAACTCNTTTTGGTATATAATGCATCTGCATGGAAGTATCTCACAAAAGAAGAAGTTCTAGTCTTAGTAGTAAAGACCGAGGCAAAGGTGGCATTCAGCAACTCAGCCTTCTCTCTGTCCTCAGTCACCAGGGTACCCACTTCATCCAGCAGCGGGCCCACATTGCCTCTAGACTTCCTTTTGCCTCCAACATACTTGTAGAAGTTTTTCTTGTTGTCCTTGACCTCCCTAGCCAGGTTTAGTTCAAGGGAGGCCTTAGCTTTCCTTGTTGCATCCCTGCATCCTTTGACAACCTCCCTGTATTCTTCCCAGGTGGCCTGCCCCTCCTGCCACATTTTATATATTTCCTTCTTTTGCTTAAGTTTATCCAGTATCTCCCTGCTCAACCATGCAGGTCTCCTCTCTCTCTTACTAGATTTTCTGCTCTTTGGGATACACTGATCCTGAGCCTGGAGAAAATGGTGTTTGAGTATTAGACAGCTTGCTTGGGCCCCCTTGTCTTCTAGGGTCCTGTCCCATGGGACTTTTCCAAGGAGTTCCCTGAGCAGGCCACGATTAGCCTTTCTGAAGTCCAGGGTAGCAATCCTGCTTGTGGTCCTGGGTCTGCTGCCTGCAATTCTAAACTCCACCATCTCATGGTCACTACAGCCAAGGGTGTCTCCTACCTTCACATCCTCAACCAGTCCCTCTGTGTTGGTCAGTACAGGGTCCAGCATCACTCCTCTCCTTGTTGGCTCTTCCAACATCTGCATTAGGAAGTTATCATCAGTGCTCTGAAGGAACCTTCTGGACTGAGCGTGTCTGGATGTGCAAATTTCCCAGCAAATGTCCAGGTAAATAAAATCCTCTATGACAGCCAGAGCCTGTGATTGTGAGGCTACTTCCAGCTGCTTGTAGAAGGCCTCGTCAGCTTCCTTATCCTGATCAGGTGGCCTGTAGTAAACACCTACTACAATGTCTCCCATATTAGTCTCACCTTAATCCTTTCCCACAAGCTTTCAACCTGCTCCTCATTGCCCTCCAGGGAAAACTCAAAACATTTGTTTCATGGTTTTTTTAATTCCAAGGAACTACCTCAAATCAGTACTAGGCACCTGAGAATTCACAGGGTGGTGTGTTTACAAAATGTCTTCCTTTTTTTAGTAGAAAACATTTATTGATATGTTTGTGCCAGTTTTTAAAAACTTAACTGTATTAGAATTCAGAGCTTATTTTCTCTCTGCAAAATTAACAATAAAATATTATTAGTGAAGGTGTCAGGAGGCATTTTCAGTCTATTTTGGAGCCGTGTTTGTCCTGTATGTTTTATGACTAAGTTCAGAATCTCTGTATATGTGTAAATTAAGTAACAGTTAAGAGTTTAGTCAGCTTTCTATGTCATTGTTTTCTCCCTCAGTGGGAAGCCAACCTCTAACGCTCTGAACATCTGCTGCCATGTAGCAGAATGGCAATGCTGGTGTCAGAGTGTAACACTGGTGATGGAATTAGAGAGAACTATATTCTTGTTTAGCATATGGCAACATGTGTTCTCATCAGTCATTTATCTGCTAATATGTGCCTACATCTGAATCTTAATGATGGGGAAAGAGGGATGAGTGAAAGCCTGCCCTTGGATACATAAAGTTCTCTAGAATCAACACATACAAGGTTAAGCAAAGATCAGTTGAAATTAGTTGCTCCCAGAAGTCTCCACACTGCATACTATTAGTACTAAATTCGACAAGTATTTGGAAATCTTCTAACATTTCTAACTGTCAAGTTTCTATGGGCAATTCCTGCAGGTTCTAAGAACACGCATATTTAAGTTACTTTTTGCAATCAGGATTTTGTACATGAAGCACTGACTAGAAGCTGTCCCAATTTAATGAACTCTATATTCGGAAAAAACACTAGATCTTACTTCAATAATGGAAATGCAATATTTTTTTTTTGCTTTAAAAATTAAGGACAGCAGAATAACAAGGGTCTCTCAAGTACAGGAGAGTCTTGAGACTATCCCTATGTCTTAATGTGAAGTATTATGTGTTAGAAAATTATTGCCATTTCCCTGAAATAAACATTTTTTTTTTATTTATATATACAATTATATCAGGATTTTTTGGCATTTGTAATGGGAATGTTGGTATTTCTGGAGATTATTTCCCAGATAAGTCTTTTAGAAGACTCTTGAGCAAAATCAGTCTGAATAGACATAGGGCAGCAGAAATCTATACAGAAAGGTCCACAGAAAGGTGATACCTTGGGGAATGAAATCCCCACACGTATTTTCTTGGTGGCAGCTCTAGTTAAGAGCCTCCTGTGGTTTCAGCATCTTTTTAGTGACCCCTTCATTAGAGCCAGTACAACATATGGAGCCTGGTTGCATCATCAGGAAGATGATCTGAGTTAGAAATGACCAAACATTTAGTTTTTCATTTCTCTTGTCCCTCAAACTCTTCTATCCAAGATAAGTAAAAGGTGGAATAGAGGCAAGAATTAATATTTAGGGATGTAGAGTGTAGAGAAGGGGAACTGCATGTGTTAAAACAAAAGTCCTTAGTATAAGCAAGCAGGATGAATTTTTCAGGCTTTTTGTTTGTTTATTAAATTGGTCTCCTCCTTCCACTGAAGAGCATTATTACACAAATCAGACTTTCTTCTGTCAGTTCCATGGGACAAAGAGTCACTGCAACTACAAGCTGAAGCAAACGTTACAAATAAAGATGGCTACTGGACTTCCATTTGTCTGGTTTTGCACTGCTGTGCTCTTGGCAAAGGGTAAGTTGAAGCTGTGTATGAAACAGGTTCTGGAAACTGTGTTTAACATACAAGAGTATTTTACGTTAGCCAAGTCTTTAATTTCTGCCAGAGAAGGAAATTCTATCCTCAATTGATTGTTCCAGCCCCTACCTTTTGTTTACATAGGTGCCATCCATGTAGTAATGCAAAAAACCAAAACAAAGCAAAACAAAACAAACCCAAATAAAAAACAAGACTGGGGACTGATGTTTATTTATTTTGCCATGTGAGTTGTAACTGGGATCAGTTCCCTGAGCAGCCACGTGAATATTTCTTCTGACTGAATTGAAAGGATGGTTTTGTTGGTATATGGAGGGCTTTCAGCAGCAGCATTGACTTACAACAGCTTTCAGTGCTCAAGGAACCATGAGTGCAATTCTCAAGGAAAGACTGGCAGCTTGCTTTAAAACTAGGGGCTGTCATGGTTTAGGGCCAGGGCAAACCCCAGACTGACAAGAGACACTCTCTTTTAACCCCCCTCCCTCCCCAAAGGGAAGAGAAAAGGAATAAGGGAGAGAGACTTAGTGATTAGAAAAGGAATCTAGAAAATTTTAATGAAAATGAAAATAATGGAATAGATACAAATATGTACAAAACCAGTACCAAACCCAACCCCCTGATGGTAATGACATCACTGTCACTGATGCTGTGGAGTTGGCACAGGGAGAGTCTCAGACTGGGCCCCACAGCAGATGGTATCTGTGTTCAGAAGCTGGATTCTGGCACTGGGGTCAGGAACACACTGATCAGGATGGAAGGCAGAATGGACAGAGTCCTCCTTGGTGCTCTGAGGGGGAGAACGCCCTCAGGAGAGGAAGAACACCAACACCCCGAGCCAAGAGCCTAACCCACCAGCTAGCTTGCTTAGCCTGCCAGCTCAGCTTGAGTGCTTTTGTCTCCACGTTCTCCCCCAGAGCGAGAGCCAGAGAGACTGAGAGAGAGACCTTCTGGACCCCCGAGCTTTTATACACTGGATATGACGTCTATGGGCTGGAATACCTCGTTGGTCACTTTGGGGTCACCTGTCCTGTCTGCTCCTCCCTGCAGGTGCAATCTTTCTGCACCCTCAGTGCGATACACAAGTTCTAGCAGTGGCCTTGATAACCTTGGTAGTAACTCTAACCATGAGGTGTTATCACTGCTAGAAGCAGACACTGACTGCAAAACATGCTGCTAACTTGAGAAAGTGCAGTTAGTTAGAAAACCTGAGCTGAAAAGCAAAATCACTGAACAGATTTTGTTTGGTTCTCACTCAAATCAGGACGGGGCAAATGGAGAAATGGCTACCTTAACCTATGTTGGTCTTTCTATATCTCTTGCATTTATAAATCAGTAGTACAATGCATAGTGCATGCATCACTAAGGCAACAAAGACACAGGAGTGCATTCTCTCTGCAAAGCATTGAGCTTTGTGCAACTTCCATTAACACTGTGTTAAAAATATAGCCCGAAGCATGCATCCAGCATTAATACCAGGTGTGGAGAATATAAGATATCTTTTAGTCTGTATCAAGGCAGCTGCAGTTTCATGACTCTTTCCTGGCTTATTTGTGTTAAGCTGACTTTGTATCACACTCAGCTTCTTTTCTTGTTTATCCATTGATGTTCCCTCTGGGGCAGATTGTTCCTGACTATGTTGTGAGAGCACAGAATCTGTGCAACATCGTGATATCCTGCACTTCCCTGTGACTGTTTTCTGTTCATTCCTCGAAATTAAGGATACATTAAAGTAATGGGAACTATATGAGCTTATGTCTTCATATCAGGTACAATGCAGACAACATTTGACAATAGTGAAGATAAAACATTTGACTTGTTTTCTTGGTTCTCACCTTTATTATTTAAGAATCATAGAATCAGAATACCAGGTTGGAAGGGACTTCAAGGATCAACATTGCTGGCCCAACATTTTTTTGGTAAAAGCACAATATAGAAAGGTTGGACTCAATCCTCAAGGTCTCTTACTTATCTGCAATTAAAGAATACTAATTTGATGAGTCAAGCTATCATTTACAGACGTACATTTCCACCTTCTCTCATCTCACTGTAATCCTGCATGGGGATAACAGATGAATGCATTTTCTCCTATTATTAATTTCAAAGAATAGCATTCATGCCTGGGCTGAGTCTTCGTATGAGGGGTTTCAGTGCCATGTGAGTTCTTTATATGTGAGCTATGAAAAAAGGCAGGAAAGAAAGGATTTTCATAATAGAAAAGGTCACACACCACATTAATTGTATCAGCATGAAATGTGGCACTACAATAAAGGCTTTTTAATTTGACTAAAATGAATAGATTGCTGTAAATCAATTGCAAACTAATAAGGGTCTTATTGTAAAACCTACTGATAAGATGGAGTGGCATTATTCTGAACCATGCTTCCTGGAAATGAGGTTTCAAAAGAATTTAATGTTGTCTTCTCTATATCTTTGATCAGTAATACTAATGGAAATATAGAAACACCTACCTTTCAGTGTTTCCACTTTTCAGTAAACTGTTGCCAGATTATTACTAAAAGAGTATTCTGTTACTTAAAGTTTTAGTCTGAGAGGGACTGAGCTGCTCCTGGTTACAGTTGAGTGCTCGTAACTCCTATTATCAGTATGGGAATCTGAGGGTACCTAGCAGTTCACAGAATCTGTCTTATGAGCAGAGGAAAAGATGAAAGTAGATCATCTATGGTCTCTGAGACAGATGTCTAAGATAGGTGGCTAAGACATGAGTGATTCATTCCAGTCTTAATCTGTCCTTTTCGGGTGGACTCTAAAATCAGCCCATCTCTCTGCATTGTCCTAAACTGTAGTCTAAATAACTGTGTTTTGACCAAATGTCTAATCACAGAATTGTTAAGGCTACCTACTAGCCTTCAACTTAGTGTCATCTTACTTACTAAGAGTAAACTCAATCCCCTCATCCAGGTCATTAATAAAGATATAGAACTGGGCCCAGTACTGAACCCTGGGGGACACCACTGGTCACTGGACATGGCACCATACACAGCCACTCTCTGTGCCTGGTGATCCAGCCAGTTTTTAATCCAGTGGAGGGTGCATCTGTCCAAGCCACGGGCTGCCAGCTTCTCCAGGAGGATGCTGTGGGATACTGTATCAAAGACTTTGCTGAAGTCCAGAGAGACCACATCCACAGCCCTCCCCTCATCCACCTGGCAGGTCACCTAGTCATAGAAAGAGAAGAGATTGGTCAGGCAGTAAACTCCTTTCATAAACCCATGTTGACTAGGCCTGAGCCCCTGGTTGCCTTGTATATGCCAATTATTGGCACCCAGGATGATCTGCTCTATAACCTTTCCAGGCACCAAAGTCAGGCTGACAGGCCTGTAGTTTTTCTGGATCCTCCTCCCAGCCCTTTTTGTGGGGGGGGTGTCACACTAGCCAACCTCCAGTCATCTGAGACCTCCCTGGTCTGCCAGGACCAGTGATAAATGATGGAGAGTGGCTTAGCCAGCTCTTGTGCCAGCTCAGGTGCCCTAAGCACCCTGGGATGAATCCCACACAGACCCATAGACTTAGGGTCTAAGTGGCACAGTAGGTCACTACTTCCTCCTGGATTACACGAGGGATATTCTGCTCCCCAATCCTGCCTACTAACTCAGGAGCCCAGTTACCCTGAGGATAGACAACCTTTTTGTTAAAGACTGAGGCAAAAAAGTTGTTGTATCTAAGCCTTTTTCTTGACTTCTGTCACTATGTTCCCCACTATTTGGTTGGATAAAATGAGGAAGGAATAATTCCAGAGTTTAGTGGACATACCTTTACTGAGATTATTGGGAATCTGAACCCAAGACTGCTTCATGTTTTCCATAGTAAATGACCACATCCTAAAGGATGAGCAAAACATAATCAAACCTTGTCTGTGTGTTAATTCTTCTCCCAGAAACAATCAACTATAAACTCTACAAACTCAAACCTGCTCATAAGATATTTAAAAAAAAATAAAATGGTGTCTCCTTAAAAAAAAAACAAACAGAAAATAATACCTTCTCAATTTTTGATTCTTCCATTGTCCCAGAGACTTTTTTACTAATGATGTTTCTACTAGTTAAGAGTCCAAAATTTCTGTTTCCTGAACAGAAATTACATCTATATTCCTTTATATTACTTTTAGACATGTTTTGACAGTTTTTCTATGTTGCTAATTGTATAGATCCTGAAAGTTTTGTAAATGGTTTTTTGATTAAACATTTGTGCAAAAGCCTGTTTTTGTCATTTGTTATTTTGAAATTTAAAAAAATCAAACTGAAAACAAATTGACTTGAATAAAAGTATCAGAAATATGCACAGATGGAATTCTTCCATTAGCAAGCATTTTTACTTGACTTGGAAATGTTAACCAATCTCTTAACTGTCAGAGTTCAGGCAAAGAACTGAGCTGTCTGACCATTTTCCCTCTGCTGTTAAGAGATTTCTTCTGTCTTCTTTTGAAGATGAAAAGTATTGGACTATATGCAAGATAGTTTATTCCAGGGTGGCAGATTCTATGATCCTAGAAGCTTTTTCTCATTTGCAAATCTTGTATATTTATTTTATATATATATATATATTAAA
>VYZU01000247.1:0-14996 GCA_013401355.1 Ceyx cyanopectus | reverse complement strand
GAATCCATGTTGACTGTTTGTGATAAGCCTCCTTTCCTCCAGATGCTTAGAGATGGCATCGAGGACAAGTTGTTCCATCACCTTTCCAGGGATGGAGGTGAGGCTGACGGGCCTGTAGTTACCCGGGTCCTCTTTTTTGCCCTTTTTAAAGATTGGGACAACATTGGTCTTTCTCCAGTCCTCAGGCACCTCTCCTGTTCTCCAGGTCCTGTTCAGCAGGACCAGGACTCAGATGTCAGCAGAAAGGTGGTTGTTCCCAAGGGCTGAGCAGGGGAATGTCTGTGGGAGATGTGTTGTGATACTTGAAGCTGGACTAGAGCCCTCCAGAGGTCCTTCCTAGCTTTGGATGTTCAGTGGTGGTGGGATTCCCTGGAACTGGCATCAAGAATCTGCCCAGTGCTGTGTTTGCAAGAAAGGAGCTGTGTTGTTGTGACAATGCACCATCATGCAGATCTCATGGATTTACTCCAAGATAAGATTTCAGTGTATTTTTAACAGCACTGAGCTCTTTACCAAACCAGCCTACAAACCACCCACGTATTCCGTTTCAGTTTTGCTTTCATTTAGAAACCTGTTTCCAAAAGAAAGTTTCCTCTGACCCAGACTACTGGGAGTATCAGCAGGTCACTTCTACAACCTATCCTTCTCTGAATTAAAAAAGCCTCCATTTAACCTCTAGACATCCCCAGGGGTTCCAACAGCATCTTCAGCACCTGGGGAAGTACTCCTCTTGGAGTCTGGCCATAACCACTGCTGTCCCTCCCTCCTTTTTTCTTCCCTTCTCCCTCCCTGCAGCAGACTGAGCAGCTGCCATGGAGAGCCACAGCCAGCCAGCAGCTTTCCATCAGCAACAGAGGGGCCCAGTGGGCACCCTGCTCCGATTGCACCCGCAGGTCCCTCCTCCCCAGAGCTGTCTGCAACACCAGCATGCTGAGCAGCAGGTGCTGGGGGTGACCCAAACTATCCCCATGGAGCACAGTGAAATGTGCCCAACAGCTGCAGAGGGATCAGAGAGGATACCTCGAGGCTCTAGGAGGTCCCAGCTACACGTATCCGTGCCAAACAAGATTAGTGTCAGTTGACATTTCAGCTGTTTTTTGGGGCACCCATAAAAGTTGCTTTGTTGCTTGCACTTGGGGCCCAGCCCTGACCCTCGCTGTGGTGCTAGACCCCCAGTCCCAACAATTCCAGCACTTTAAACAGCCTCAGGGGAAGCAGGAGGGAAAATGGAGGCTGGAGGTGCTCTCCTTCCCTCCATCCTTTCCCAGAAATCATCAGTTGGAAAAGGCCTTTAAGATCATCAGGTATAACCATTAACCCAAAAGTGCCAAGCCAATGTCCCTAAACCATGTCCCCAGGTGCCTAAACCATATCTCCACATGCCTAAACCATGTCCCCATGTGCCTAAACCATGTCCCCATGTGTCTAAACCATGTCCCCATGTTCCTAACCATGTCCCCACATGCCTAAACCATGTCCCCACATGCCTAAACCATGTCCCCATGTGCCTAAACCATGTCCCCATGTTCCTAACCATGTCCCCACATGCCTAAACTATGTCCCCACATGCCTAAACCATGTCCCCACATGCCTAAACCATGTCCCCATGTGCCTAAACCATGTCCCCATGTGTCTAAACCATGTCCCCATGTTCCTAACCATGTCCCCACGTGCCTAAACCATGTCCCCATGTCTCCATGTGCCTAAACCATGTCATTCAACACCACACCTACATGTGTCTTAAATCCCTCCAAGGATGGTGACTCCACCACTTCCCTGGGCAACCCTTGACAACCCTGCCAGTGAAGATTTTCCCAAGGTCCAACCTAAACCTCCCCTGGAGCAACCTGAGGCCCTCTCCTCTTGTCCCATCACTTGCTACTTGGGAGAAGAGCCCAATGCCCACGTTGCACCTTCTCTTCCCCAAAATGCTAGGATGCAGGAGGGTGTGCTGACCATGGGGAGAAGGAAGGAAGCAGTGGCTGGAGGGAGAAGCTCAGGGTCATTTTTCTTCTCTCAGTCAACTAATAACAGGGGTAGAAAATTGGCCACGTGCATAACTCCTTTTACAAGACAGCAGTGAAGTTTCAGTGCACTTAAATAAAGGAAGGGCTTTGTCTGAGCAATTCCACAAGAGGAAAGGAAGCACAAAAAAAGCAAGTGGACTTGGACCAGGTTTTCCTATTTAGACTCAATTGTTCCAGAAATATCAAAAATGCTGGAAAATTCAAAAGTAAAGGCAGTTGCCAAGGCTTTTGTTTTCTGGCAGTGTCTGAACTTTCACTCCAGGAGCCACAAAACTGCATAATGTTCCTCATCTTTGCTAAATACAAATATTCTCATAACGGAGAGAGAACCTATCACAGAAAATATGATGTAAGCAGGAACCTGGAAACACAGAAACTGGAAGGCAAAGAAAAACCCAGGAACTCTGAAGAAATGACACCATATTAAAGACAAATTTATTATCTGTGGGAAAGTGTTGGGATTTTCCATCATGTGGAAACAGTGGATACCAGTGCTCCTTGCAGCTCCACACCACAATCTCGAAGTTCAGTCAAAGAACAAAAAGGTTTTGCTCATTTTCTTTTCTTTCTCTTCATAGTAGATATTGGTATCTTTAAAAACACCAGTTTGAGAACTGTGTCCCTCCATCATACAGTTGTTGGGGAGCTCTAGTTATGCTGATGTGCTCTCCTCTTACTTGTAGGGCAGAAGTCCCTCATGCCCTTAGGAAGCTCATATAATCCCTAGAAACCTACACATGGAGAAAGAAAGAAGCTTGAGCACTGCACCTCCCCATTGCCACCCCCCCTCAGGGCTCCCAGCAGCTCTTCTGAGCTCTCATTCAGGCTCTGAAAGCCCCAACTTATGATGACCCCAAGCTGGAGATGACCCAAAGTGGGTCATAGCATGTCAGCCAGGGATCCAGTGTCACAAACACAGGTCTGTTTGTAGCTGACTGGGTCCAGCTGGCTCTGCAAGGGAGCTGTGACACCCCAGCATGTGGCCCAACCCCACACTGGAAACTGCTGGGCCACGTTTCATCTGAGCAGTGAAACTACGAGGCAACAGCTCTGAGAGCTCTTCAAACCCCTGTGATGATGCTACAGAACTTCAAAACAATTCCCTGCTGGCACTTGACAAAAAAACTGAAAAGCAAATAGAGAGCAGCTGCAGAGAGGACAGGGTGTCCTGTGCTGGAAAAAAAGGAGGCATAGGAGGAATCAAAGGGGTATCAGGACCAGGATCTCTTCATCTGAGATCCCTCTGCTCAAATGAAGCGAGCAGGGAAATAAGTGAAATTCCACAGCAAGGAACCACCTTTTCATCCTGCTTGTCACATCTGCTTTCTCCTGTGTCCAGCTGGCAGCCAAGGCCTTCCTCACCTTCAGCAGTGTGTGGCCGTGGTGCTTTCCCAGAGACCTTTGGAAGAGAAGACAAGGGCAGCAAGAAACTGCAGAGTCTGTGCAGGGTGACAGGGAGACCCCCATCCCCCTCTGTCCCCTCCTGCCCTGGCTGCCACAAGCTCCAGCCCTGCTTGAGAGCCCTGGCAGGGCAATGTGCATCACCACACAGGAACAGATGGACCTGCCCCCATGCCCAAGCACAGAAAAATGAGAGCAGACTTCAGCAAAGGCAAGAAAAGGAGAGCAGTCAGTTCATGCACAGAAACCAGAACACAGTAGGAAGTGGTGCCCCACCATGGCTGTGAACATTGGCATAATGGCATTAACTGCAGCCTCTTGGGGGCTGGGGGTGCTATTCTACCTGCTCCCTGCTCATAGAATCATTAAGCATTTTGGGTGGGAAGGGAATTGTAAAGCTCATCTAGTGCAGGGAGCAGGGACATCTGCACCTGGAGCAGGTTGCTCAGGGATGGTGCCAGGGATGGTGCCAGGGATGGGGCAGCCACCACCTCTCTGGGCACCCTGGCCCAGGCTCTCACCACCCTCAGCAGTAAAAAAGTCTTCCTTTTTTTCTGATCTAAATCTCCCTCTTTTAGTTTAAACCCCTTGTCCTGTCACCATAGTCCCTGCTACAGTGTCCCCACCTTTCTGAAGACCCCTGAAGCCCTGACAGCCCCCAGAAGGTCTCCCCAGAGCCTTCTCCTCTGCAGGCTGAATAACCCCAACTTCACCTACTCTTCATCACAGGGGAGGTGCTTCAGTCCTCTGATCCTTTTTGCAGCTCTCCTTATGAGAAATGAGAACAAGCCAAATAAAATATATCTGCAGCTTAAAAAAAAATTATTTAAACTAATTGCAGAATGTCTTTTTTCTCTCAAAAAAAATCAGGTCACCATTGTTTCTTTTTATTGCCCATCATGTCCCACCCCTGCAAAAAGCTTTGTGGTGTGAAGAGGGGCAGGACCCACAAGCATCCACCAAACCTGCCACCTCTCCTGGGTGTTGGGGACAGACAGGAGTGAGTAAAAAGAGAGTTTTTTTTGTCAGACTGTGACACAGTGAAGATTAATGTGGTGGGAAGGCCACAGATACGGCCCCAGTGAGATGCTGAGGTGGGTGAGCTCTGGGATATTTGTAACTTGTGGTTATATGGTAGTTCACAAAGTGAGAGCCAGGGTCTTTCTGTGGAGGTCATCATTTACAGACCAACAAAACTGGCAGAAAATGGACATAAAAAATGACATTTCACCTCTTGCACGTGCTCCTGCCTGCTCTGGTGCCCTGCTCTGCAGTGGCTGCCTCGGGGTGGGCTCCCTTCCACTGAAACCCCCCCTCGACAGCTGATGGCAGGGGATGGGGGGTGGGGGTGTGGGACGGGAGGGAGGGAAGTGCAGGGGACCCTTCCTGGCAAAGGCAGGGATTCTGCTGCTGGCTTTGGGCACAGGTCTGTGCAGAGGTTGGCTGAGACCCACCACTGACCATCAGCAGGGCTGACGTGAGCCCTCGAGCAGCCACAGCTGCAGCTGCTATAAAAAGCTCTCAGAACAGATGCATTTTGTGTACTAAAGATATTTCTGTTTGCAGCTCCAGCATTGGCCTCTGTCTCACATGCCTGTGGGAGAACTCACCTCCACCTCCCTTCCTGGAATGAGATGGACACAAAGGCATCCATCCATCTGAGACCTCAAAGCCAAGCAGAAGCTCTCCATGTCTTTCCTTGGCCTGTGTACATCATCCACCCTGGAAAATAAGCTTTCTCCTTTGCTACTTTCCTTTTCTTTAGTGAATTTAGGTTAGGGTAAGGTTAGAGTTGACATTATAACTGTAGATCAGGGTTAAGGATTACTGCTGGAGTTAATCTGGGTGAGGATAAAGATAGGAGTTTAGTCCTAAAATATAATTAGCAAAGGGTTATTTTTAAGGTTAAAATATACAATTGGGTTTCTGTTTGTGTCTGTCAGTTTAGGTAAGTTTTAGAGTTAAATCAATGGTGATGACTGAACTCAAAGCCTTTGATTTCATATTTCAAGGGATAATTGTTTTTGGGTTGGAATTAAATTTGAAATAATTTGAAGGATTAGGCTGGTATTAAGGTTAGATATGATTAACCATTGAATTATAGTAGATTATGGTTAAAAATAAGCCAGAGCTGATTTAGGAGTTCAGTTTGAATCTAATTATAATTACACTACTCTTTGGCATAAACACCATGATTCATGATCAAGGGAGATATGAGAATTTTCATCAGTCTCATGCCCTGCAGATGTTTTTTCAGCTGATGCCATTGCTTTGGGGCTTGCCATGAGGGTAGGAGAGCCCAGCCCCTCTGCCAGCTCTTGCTGTTTGTGCCACAGGGTCACCCAAATCCACGTGCTCAGGCAGAGAGATGCTGCTCCCTTACCCCTTTAGCAGCAGTACCCCAGCTGGAGTGCTCCTTGCCCATGCAACACCAACCCCAGTGTTGGGAGACAACCAGACATGAGAAAGACCAGATTGGTCTTCCCAAAAGGAACAGGCTCCTGGGAAGAAGAGTCCTCCTCACCCCATCTCTGAGGGGCAACACCCCTCAGAGGGTCCCCAACCAGATGCCATGCTCCTCCCACCTGTGGGGACCTTCCTGTGGAAACCAAAAGAGATCCCCAAGTCAAGCAAGCTGCTTAATACACACCTAAAATTCATGGCTCAAAATCAGGTTGTTCCTGCAGGTATGGCCTCAGAAATATGAAATCTCTGGTGCCACCAGGCCAAAAGCACTTTGGAGTTCTGGTAGATGTAAGATGACAAATACAGATGTTGTTTTGGTTGCAATCCATATTTTTTTTTTGTTTTATGAGGCACACGAAGGATAAATGAAGTGTGGCTTTGTTTATAACATGTTGACAGTTTCCCAGGTTTCCAGCAAGTCAGGGGAAATATCTGATCATTTAAATCTATTTTCCATTCCATGCCTAAGCCTTTATGAATAAAACCAACAAGCATTATTTAGAAATAATTCTCTTCCACGAATAACTATAACATCTCTGTGCAAAAAAAACCCCAAACCCTCTTGATGTTTAGTCAGCTCGATTTTATTCAGTTGCAGTAAAAGCACTGAAAGGGAGACTCAGTAGGCTGTTTATTACCATGGATGTTATTTTTTGTACTTTACAGGATGCATTTTCTGTCAGAATTTGTAAAATATTAATCAAACAAACAGAAAACAGTACAGAAACTACAACTTGAAATGAAGGTGATTTCACAGCAACACTAAATCCATAATGGCGCGTTCCCCATCTTTTTTCTGTCAACTGTGTCACCTAAATGTTTCATTTACAGAAGGTTTGCTTTTGTTTTGGTATTTCTTGACGTTTTATTGTCTCGGTTGCATTGAAATGAGAACAAAGCAGAGAAATTCCCTGTGAATAACAATGTTAAGAAGCAATTAGGCAGTGGAAATCAAAATACATGATCATGCGATTAAAGTATGTGACAATTCTCGTGCACAAGAGGGAAGAGCTCCACTCCAGCAGACAGCACTTACACCAGGGGATTTCTCATGCTGCTTGTCATACCCATCTCACAGACAGTGATTCTTACAGCCTGAGGGGAGGATGAGCTGGGAATTTGCCTGTATCATACATCACTGCTGTCCCCCCACTGTATCTCACCACCCAGACTGGCTGTCCCAGGACCACGTCCATCTGTCCACAGGAAGGCTGCCCACGTTAGGTTGGTTTCTACCAGAGATGAGTGGCAAATGACCACACGGTCTGTGTTTTGTGCTTAACCTGTTGTCAGACATCCCTAAGTCCTTGCACTGGATTCACTGAACAATTCCATCTGGGTCAGAGGGGAGAAAATGAAGTTGGAGTTTCTGGCTTTGTTCAGTCTTGTGAGAATTAGCAACTGATGAAGGAGTCATAGGAAGGTTTGGTGGGAAGGGGCAATTCAAAGCCATCTAGTCCACCCCCCTGCAGGGAGCAGGGACATCTGCAAGCAGAGCAGGGTGCTCAGAGCCCCCCCAAACCTCCCCTAGGATGGTCGCAGTCCTGTCACAACAGTCCCTGCTAAAAATCTGTCCCCATCTTCCCTGTAGGTCCCCTTTAAGTACCAAAAGGCCAGAAGAAGGTCTCCCTGGAGTCTTCTCCAGGCTGAACACCCCTAAGTCTTTCAGCTTGTCTTCAAAGGGTAGGTGCTCCAGGATTCTGATCACACTTTTGGCCAGCTCTGGACCTGCTCCAAAAGATCAAACTCACTGCTGTGCTGAGGAACTGGTTCCCATTCCCAAGGGATGTCAGGGATGCTTGGCATGGCACAAGTGTTGGACAGCACATGCCTGGTTCCCACCTCTGATGAAGATCATGTAAAGGTCCCATGGGAGAAGCTGCCAACACTCAGCTGGGAGAGCAGGGCATGGGGGGAGCCCTGGAGATGCTGCCAAGAGAACTGGGGCACGTGCAGAGCCCTGGAGAGCTGTGGTGAGGTCTTGTAAGTGGATGTGGGAAAGTAAGAGATATTAGAGATGTGCAGAGCATGGCCATCAGGAAGGTGGATCCCACCTCAGAGGGCTGAACTTCTGCTTCCAAAAAAGAGCTGGAGGAAAATTTGTGGAAAAGAGAATTTGAAGTGTTTGGGTTTATGATTTTATTTCAGAAAAAGCCATCAATTCTAATTATTTTACAGAAATTTGAGTGTTCTATGACCAAAAAATGTTTTCTTGAGCTCTGAGGCTGAGAGAATCCTGCTCAGAAGAAAGAGGAAAGACAATTAAGTTTGGTTTCCTAACTTTAGTGTCTAGCACTAAAGTTATTTTTGACATTAGCTAAATATTTTAGACCCTTTAATTTTTCTATATGAATGCGACATTGTCATTTCATAACCCATATAATATTTTATTCTGTTTTTTGCTGGTGTTTTCCAAAGCTTTGCTGGGTGCTGAAGGCACCTCAGGTCTTGCATTATATTGAACATTGAGGGTATCTGTCGTGGGTTTGTTTCTGCAAGGATTTGCTATATTTAGAATAAAAAGGAACAGTTCTTCACTGAGGTTTTCAAGATCCTCATACATTCTTCTTCTGATTTGTGCTAAAAGATTCTTAACAAGCACTGCATCTTATGGATCCCTTTTTTCAGAGAGAAGTAGTCTGGCATTAACATCTCAGACCTTATCTCTGGGCCAGATTAAAAGCTGTAGTTGTTTTGGCAAGTGCTTTTGAAAGATTAAAGATATTAGTGGTCCAAAGATGTGTTTACATGGTTTCTTCAGGGAATTTTGGTACATCATTGGATCAAAGCAATGGCTACATGTTTCTTTCTACTTCAGAACAATTTCACTCAGCTGGAGCTGCTCTCCTGGCTGCTTCTCATTGGTGAGTTTTGATCTTGCAGGGACTAGTTGCACTTCATTCAGACACTGCTCTTCAGCACCAGATGTTTGTTCCAAATGCATCCAAATTTCCCTTACTTTAGGTGCATGAGATTAGGTCCTTACACTAGAATTTTCATGAGCCTGTGCAGGTGAACTCCCTCAGCTCCAGACTGAAAAATCCATTAGGAAAAAAATTTATTTAGCTGCCTTGCCCCGGTTGCTGTCTTGCAAAATGTCCAAAATAAGCAAAATTCACAAATAGCTGCATTTTTCTTTTTCCAATTTGACCAGTGGCACTGCAGGGCTACCCCAATAGCAGGTGCACCCTGCTGTGGGGGTAACCAGACATGCAGATAGGATGCCCAACAAAAGCAGCCTTTGCAGTTCATCAAGCAATTGCCACTGTCACCATGGTTGCTTAGCCCATTATTTCATTCCCAGCTCCACTTTTTTCCAGATACTAAACTCTAAATAAAATGTATTTAAAAGCAAAACAAAACAAAACATCAAGAATATAAGGTAGTAGCTGAGTGGTGAGATCAGCCTCACTGTGGGAAAGAAGAGAGACCTGAGATAATGGCAGGGAGGGCAGGTGGGGCAGGCAGGGCAGGCAGAGAAGGCAGGCCAGTCAGGGCAGGAAGGGCAGGCAGAGCAGGCAGGGCAGGCATTGCAGACAGGGCAGGCAGGGCAGGAAGAGCAGGCAGAGCAGGCAGAGCAGTCAAGGCAGGAAAGACAACTCTGCCTGCAGACAAGCTGAAGGAGTGGGATGGGATGGGATGGGATGGGATGGGATGGGATGGGATGGGATTGGATGAGCCCAAAGTTTCCCAGAATCTCTTGGTAAGAAAGGAGATGAAAAGAAGATAAATGGCCAAAACAGTGGGAAATGAAGGAACATATCTGTGTAGGGACCAACAGAAGAAGAAAGCAAGGGCGGGTGGACCAGAGCCTGCTCTAAAAGCCTGTGGTAGCCACAGTTCCCTCTGGCAGATGGTGGCCTGGATGATCTAATGGGGCTTTTCCAGCCAAGCCTTTGAGGCTCCACAAAGCTGCTGGAGTCACTTTACGTAATGTGTTGGAAGAAGAGCCATTCCAGAAATAGTTTTCCAAAAGAGAAACACTAAGTTAGTACAACTTTTTCTTAAACCAGTAATGAAGGCAAGGGGAGAATTTTCTCAGCAGCCCCACAGGGACCACAGTTAACATCAGACTGTTTTATTGCCACATAACGGGTACTTTTGGTTCTATTTATACTCTTAACTCAAAGTGGAAACCGTTCCTGGGGGGGAAAAGGCAAGAACANATAAGCAAAATTCACAAATAGCTGCATTTTTCTTTTTCCAATTTGACCAGTGGCACTGCAGGGCTACCCCAATAGCAGGTGCACCCTGCTGTGGGGGTAACCAGACATGCAGATAGGATGCCCAACAAAAGCAGCCTTTGCAGTTCATCAAGCAATTGCCACTGTCACCATGGTTGCTTAGCCCATTATTTCATTCCCAGCTCCACTTTTTTCCAGATACTAAACTCTAAATAAAATGTATTTAAAAGCAAAACAAAACAAAACATCAAGAATATAAGGTAGTAGCTGAGTGGTGAGATCAGCCTCACTGTGGGAAAGAAGAGAGACCTGAGATAATGGCAGGGAGGGCAGGTGGGGCAGGCAGGGCAGGCAGAGAAGGCAGGCCAGTCAGGGCAGGAAGGGCAGGCAGAGCAGGCAGGGCAGGCATTGCAGACAGGGCAGGCAGGGCAGGAAGAGCAGGCAGAGCAGGCAGAGCAGTCAAGGCAGGAAAGACAACTCTGCCTGCAGACAAGCTGAAGGAGTGGGATGGGATGGGATGGGATGGGATGGGATGGGATGGGATTGGATGAGCCCAAAGTTTCCCAGAATCTCTTGGTAAGAAAGGAGATGAAAAGAAGATAAATGGCCAAAACAGTGGGAAATGAAGGAACATATCTGTGTAGGGACCAACAGAAGAAGAAAGCAAGGGCGGGTGGACCAGAGCCTGCTCTAAAAGCCTGTGGTAGCCACAGTTCCCTCTGGCAGATGGTGGCCTGGATGATCTAATGGGGCTTTTCCAGCCAAGCCTTTGAGGCTCCACAAAGCTGCTGGAGTCACTTTACGTAATGTGTTGGAAGAAGAGCCATTCCAGAAATAGTTTTCCAAAAGAGAAACACTAAGTTAGTACAACTTTTTCTTAAACCAGTAATGAAGGCAAGGGGAGAATTTTCTCAGCAGCCCCACAGGGACCACAGTTAACATCAGACTGTTTTATTGCCACATAACGGGTACTTTTGGTTCTATTTATACTCTTAACTCAAAGTGGAAACCGTTCCTGGGGGGGAAAAGGCAAGAACATGTTTATTTTATAAAAAAAAAAATAAAAAAATCTCCTTTTGTATTGCAAAAACTGTACACGGGATCATTTCTCTAACTTTTTCTTGGTAGTATTTAACATTTGATCGAGTCCCTTCACTAGTAAGAGCTGTTCAGGACACTGTGTCCAAGGAGAGTGAGGGAAAGAAAGTGATGGCTTAGACCCTGTGCTCCCTGGTACTGACAGAGTTCAGATCCAGGGTGAAAAGCCATCCTCTTTCTACCAGAGGTGATCCATCTCCCCAAGCCCACCCTGAGCACTGCTTTATCCCCATGAGTGTTTTCTTTCCTCAAACCTTTCTGCTGTTTGAAAATGTGATTGCACATCACTGGCCAACAGCTCTTTGAGGAGGAAACCTGCTTTTCATGCAATCAGTTGAAGATTTTTACATGAGTTTGGAGAATTTGAGGAGCATCATCTCACCTGGGCATGGAGGAATCTCTAAAAAGTCACCAAAACCTGCACATTGAAAGCAGGGTGAGAAAGATGGGGTGCTGTGGTGTGGGTTTGGAGGACCTCATATCCTCCAGCACAGCACGGCCCAGAGTCACTGAGGCCAGGCCAGGAAGGATCTGTCATCAACCTTTGTGAGTGATTGAGGATGTGAAGTTGTCTGCTGGGGACTCACCCAGGTCTCTTCTCCAGCACAGTCACACTGCAGCACCTCTAAATGTCCCCAGCCCAAAGGCAAGGTGTGCTACCTCCAGCCTGGAGCACCCATGGGCTTGTCTGGCTGCTGTGGGAGACCAACCAGTGGAGCTGCACTGGTCAAATCACAAGCCAAAAAGCTAAGTTCTCCTGCCCTTGTCTGGACAGTCACCATCCGAAGACATTTCTCTTTGGGCTGTTTACTCCTTTTATGCCTTAGAGGTTAGGCAGAACCTGCTTCTTTGCCTTTGTGGTTCAACAAGGACATGCAGAGAGTTAAGTGTGGAAGGAAAACAATGGCCTGGATATGAGGGAATGGGCTCTGGCTCTGTTTCAACTGGCCAGGGCTGCTTATCCCAGGTGAGGTGTCCCCAATCCCTGTGTCCTTTATTCTCCCCCACTCTCCTCTGCCAGGCTTCCTTGTGACTCAGTCTCAGGGGGCTGCTGGAAATTTTTAGAGGAGGTTTTTCCCTAAGCTGCTCTGAAGGGGAAAGAGGCCACCTCTGAAAGACTGGTGACCTGGATGGAAAATTGATGTGGGGCTCCTGCTGTTCCCAGAGTAGAAGACAAGGGTGGAATTTGCCAGTGAGATGTCCAACATTGCTCCTCAGTCGCTCTGCCAGGATTGCAAAGGCACTGGCCAGTTGTAAGGAGCCAATGGTTAAAGAATTATAAGAGCAGGTAAATACAAAGTGAAACTTTGCTGCAATAACCTTGTCGTGTCTCCAAGTCAGTGGTGCCTGCCACGGGTCTTGCTGCTCATTTCTCACAGGGACACTAGCCCAGGAAGCCAAATCAGAGCAGACAACCCAGGGGTCTTCCCTCCCTGCACGTAGCCAGGTGCAGCTCTGTCCCAAGGACCTGAGCAGCAGGGAGATGTTTCCTATCACTTCTTGAGGACTGATGGTAACATGGATGCAGGTAGAAAGGCCACCAAGGTGGTGTAAGCCTGATAATAAAGTGGGAGGAAGGAAGATGATAACAGTGTGTGGCCCCAATGTCAGGACAAGCTGAATATAGATTTTTAGTTTCAATTTCCAGCTCTGGATTTTCCTAAATGACTTTGGTCAGAAGCAGGAAACGATGACTCTGTTCTTGAATTTTTCCTTTCTTGAATTTTTCCTTTCTTTCATTCCCTGAGCCTGTGTTGTTGTCCATTGTGAGGCAGAGTAGCAGCCCGGACAAGAAACTGGCTGCATTTGCTCTGACTCCAACCTGTCATCTGATTTTCCACCACGCTGCAGCTCAGGAAAAGGAGCAGCACAGCTTTGGGAGCAGGGCACAGGAAGGAGCATGGGACAGGATCTCAGGACTTGGAGGTGGTACCTGAAAACTCCCCACTTGTGTTAGAAAGTCTGAGACTTGAACAAGCCAGATGCCTTGGCCTCCCAGCTGGCCCCACGTGCACCAGTCCCAGGCTTTGCTGTTGGTGATGGTGCAGACACAGTGGCTGGTCCTTTGCTCTGAAAATCATCACACTAGTGACCTTTGGGACTCTGGTGTCCATCATCTCATCTTGCTTCCCCCAGACACCAGTCAACAGGGCTCGGGTGCAGCTTGCAAGCAGCACATCACGAATCCCCGGCGGCCTCAGAGTGCTGGACGGAGGTCAGGAGTCATGTTTGCTCTGCCAGCTCCTGCAAAAACTCTTCCTACAATTAAGTGCTGTTAGCTGTTGACAGGCCAGCTGGAAGGAGTCAGTTTGACATGCTTTTGGAAGATCCCCATAGCCCAGATGCTGAGTTCATTTCCCGATGCTGTGAGCAGCCTCCAGCAGGGTGGGTACAGCAGCTCCTGCTGGGCTGGCCGGTGCTCACATTGCAGAGAACACAAACCAGAGAACAGCACACAGAGCACCTGATGGCAGGAACCAGAGAACAACACACTGAGCACCTGATGAGTCCTGCACCTCTGCTATGGGCATCTACCCAAAGTCATTCAAAGCCTAGAGTTCGCTTTGCTGCCGAGCCCTCAGCTGGCAAAACCATAGCCAAAGAGGTTCCTGGAAACTCAGCCCTAAGAGTGAAAGTCCTGGGAAGACTGAAGAGGCTCCTTGGAGCAGCAATGAACCTGCAGCTGCTTGGTGGTCAGTGAAGGAGCAGTCACAGCTCTGCTTCCCTACTCATCCCTCCCTCAGAAGACAAAGGGGTGGGTTAAAATGCCCTTTGGGACTCAACCTCCAACCCTCTCAGGTGGGCTCTGGACCCAGCTGAACAGAGCTGGGCCCTGAGCTGATCTCAGTGAGGGGTGTCAGGTCTTGGTTACTTCCTAACAGCTGGATCTAGAGCCCCAAACACCTTGTCCTAGAGGTAGGTAACAATTAAAGTATCAGGGAGCATTTTCACCCACCACTGCAATATTCTTACCCCAAAATATTTTACTAATATTTTGCCATTTTAATACTCCCAAAATCTGAGTGAGGACCCCAGACAGGAGTCTAAACAGGAGGGCATGTCAGGCCCTTGTCCTGCCAGTAAACCACTGAACTCAGCACTGGACAGGATGCCTTCCCTGCGTTGAAAATATTTACTCCTCTGCAAGTTTGGTTGTGCATTTCATGCCTGGATGCAGGAGTGATAACGTGGCTCTATTTCTGCCCCATCAGCACAGCTGGATCCCCATTCCTTTCAACTGTAAATATCCCTTAAAAAGAACATCTGTGACATGGAAATCAAAACATCATGGTCATAAACAGCAGCAGGAGGGGAAGCTTGTTAGACTAACATGATTGTGAGGTAAATATCGGGAGCCAAAGAGAAACAAGGAATTTAAGGGGATGGTTGAAAGGTCTAGAAAGGTTAAGTGTTGGGCACTTTTCCAGGGTGGAGGTGCCACCTCTAACAGGCCACAGGCTGTGCAGAAGGGCCAGGCCAGGACTGAGGGATGAGGGTATTGCTCTCTATGTCAAGAAATCAATAGAGCTTGAAGAGCTGTCCCTGAAGAATAGCCATGAGTAGGTTGAAAGTTCATGGAACCTCTGTCTTTGGGTGTCCTGTGAGATATCTGGAGCTTTCTTTACAGACTCTTGTCTCCAATGTCTCCACCAGGAAAGGCACGAGGAAAGGCAGTTTTATAAAACAGAAGGTGGATGGAGGTAAAACTCCTGTTGGCTGAGAAGCAGAAGAGTGAACAAAGATGCTGCAGGGCAGTCAAGTGGGAAAAAGACACATCTGAGTCCCTAGAGTAAAAGAAACCTCTTCTCTGTAGTGCCCA
>VYZU01000246.1:0-28675 GCA_013401355.1 Ceyx cyanopectus | reverse complement strand
TAGTCCTATACTGGACCTGCATCCTTCTGAGGGCGCCTGGGCAAATAGAGATTCAGGTATCTCCTGCTGGGCCTCCCAGATTTACCAGGATCCCAGAGCTGTAGAGAAGGAGGCCAAGCAGTTGTTTACAGTTTATCTGCCCAGAGTCATTCTCACCCCCCGCTCTCCTAAGCACTGCATTCAAGAATAGACACATACTAAATGGTTTTGTGGAATTTCACAATATCCCTACAGATGATAAAAAACACTGCATGAAAATCCTGGGAATCACTGAGCCTCTTCCATGAAGGACTCATGTTTTGAGAAGAGTCAACTACCATTTCTCTTTCTGCTCTGGCAGGGGGGTTGGACCAGATGATCTTCTAGGTCCCTTCCAACCCCTAACATTCTATGATTCTATGATGCTGCTTTCAAGCACCATTTCAACTGATAAATGAAGGCTACAGACAATGTCAAGAAACCTCACTGCTTCACAAAACACCTACTGGTTAAACTATCAGAGGAAACAAAAAACCACAATCTCAACTCCATAACAAAATTTGCTTTAGTTTTTTTTAAATTTTCCTCAAAATTGCACAGACACTCTTACAGTACAAGCTACTTCTTGTCTTGGACACAGAGGAATCTATGCAGTATCATGTTTGAAAAGTTGCTGCCAGCCTGCTATACCTCAGAAGACTTCCCTAACACCTTCAACGCTGTACACATACCCACCTGACCTGAATGCAGAGACTACTAAAAAAACTCTGGTGCCCTCCATGGGTTCTGTGCTTCCTGATTTCCAGGCAAGCATGGGAGTCACTCCATGCACATGTCCATGCAAGTGAAATGAGCTTTAAAAGCACGTGGTAGGGTAGAGAAACCCACCCAAATGCAGAAGGATTTGCTTCTGAGGCTTGGCACCAACTGAATTGCTATTGCTCACTTGTGTTTCACTGTGTCTCTTCTTTCTAAGAAGCATACATGAAGCTGCAGACCAACCTCACATGCCTGAGTCCTTTGAAATCTTTAATCAACTGTTCCATGGGTTGAAGAGCTGGAGACAGTACCAGACCAATGCCTTGTCTACAGCGTTAAATATTGCAGAGGATTATTCTGAATTACAAAACTGTTCTCTGAGATTTAAGAGACCCAGTGTATTTACACTCCGCTCTCCATTATTATGCTGCTCAGCCTCTTTATCATTTTAGCTTGAGGTAAAAACTTACTCCACTCTACAAAAAACACTTGATTTTAACCATCATTATTGAATGTAATCTCACCACTGTTAACACTCAGAAGATCTGCAATCTGAAGTTAAGCTTGCTGGGTCAAAACCAGGGGAACTAATGGGAACCTTGTTGTTAAAACTGCCCTGAGGAAACAACGCAGCTCTTCAGAAAATTTGTGTGAAAATAAATCATAAATGCACAAAACACACACACACAGAAGGACTGCAATCTGACTATGAGTCCCTGACACACGAACTTATTTGTACAACAAAACCACCCAGAGGCACCAAGAACACAAGCATGTCTTGTCTTTAAACGTTCACCCTATTTGTGCCACCTTTAGGTTTCTGCCAGTAACAGCTGGTGCCTGGTCATGGTGTTTAGTTCCTAGGTGGCCTGACTGAGCTGTGAATGAAGCCTAATTCAGCTAGAGGCCAAGAGCCAGCCTGCCCCAGCAACCCCTTTGCTCCTACCTATGGTGAGGGGCATTGGCAGGAAACCTTCAGCAAGAGAGCCACAAGTGGTAAGAAGTGCAGGGTTCAGGAGCTGCACAGACACAGAACTGAAGGAATGGAAAGCCTGCACAGGTGTAGCAGGTAGATGATGAAAACATCTCACAGATGAGGAAAACATCTCTCAAGAATATTAAGGGAGGAAAATGACATGAATTAGAGCTATCCAGTACCCAAAAGAAATAAGCTTGCTCTATAAGATGAGAATATGGAATTCAGGTCCCATTTTTGCCCATTTTAAGGTTGGACTGGTGATTGGATTGCAGTTCCTAGCTGAGTCAGACAGACCTCTTCCTGAGAGTGCTGCATTTGTTGCTGGCATGTGTGCATTATCATCGTGTAATCAGTCCAATAGCCCATCTCTTATCTAAAATGTAAATACTAATTTGAGGGCTCAGAGAGAACAGCTACTTTATTTTCAGTTAAAAAAAAAGAAAAAAGAAAAAAGAGAGAGAATGGAGGAGGCCTGGCATCATAACAGTAATTTATGATTTTACTGGTGTATTATCATCGGGTAATAAGAGCAACTTGAAACTGCCAATTATCTCATAAGAGGGGTATCACCTTTTCTATTTTGAATGACTCCATCGATAAATGCAGGCTCTGCTTGCTAACACTCCGTCACATAATCAGCGCCCTTACAGCAGGAGAGACGAGTGCAGGGGAAAGAGAGAAAAACAAACCCGCAAACACTTGATGTGAGCTAAGCCCTTGGCTCGGCAACAGAGAGTGGGGAGGGGGCCAAGGGGGCTGGGAGGAATCGCCTGGAGCAGTCGGCAGGTCACACACACAGAGTGTGCAACAGCAAACTCAGTTTACAAAGAGACATCTGTTCCATTACTTCGATGCATTGTGGCTAATTACATCCTGGCCCGTCTGTGAAATGACAGCCACTTATTCTCCAGTGAACCATAAAATCTGTACATGTTCGGTGTGGGCAGTGGGGAGTAAGAGGAGTGCAGGGGAGTAGGGGAGGGGGAGGATGGAGAAGGGAGAATGGGAGAGGGGCACGGGCGAATCTCTGGTGAAATGCACCACGTCTCTCCCACCAGTTTGGTGTCGGGAAAGGGCGAGAGAAAAAGCAAGCTGCTCTGTAGGAGAGGCCTGAACAAAGCACTGCCATTTTGATGCAGGGCTGCAACGTCTGCTCAAATCTAAAGCTCCTCTCTCCCCATCTTTGTCTGTGCAGGGGGAGTGAGATGGTGCCAGCAGCCGCAATGACACCAGACCTGCATCCATGTGCTGCACTCGATGATTTCTATAGCGCTTCTGCCATTGCTGCTTAGACCTTCTTTACCTGCTGTTCTTTTTGCTTTTTTAGAGGCTATTCCCCTAAACACCTATCTAATTTAGGCTTAGATGAATCAAAACCAAGGACTTCTCCTCTCCCACCGCCTCCCACAGACTTATAGACATGTCAAGGATGCTGCAAGAGAAAGTCTTGCCTCAAGTTTTCCACATAGCAATTGAAGTGTGACTGCAAGCCCCTGAGTCTGGTCGCACAAGGCAGATCACACCGTCTGGAATAGAGAAGCCCAGGCACAGCATTCAGCACCGTACCAGCCGAAAAGGGTTAAATCCTGATCCAAGTCAGTCTGTCAGGAATACAGAAAACTTTTCAGTAAAGGTGGGTTAAACATCAAACAAGCCAAAGGATGCAAGGGTTTGGAAGTAACTTTGACCAGGGGAATGGTGGCTTTCCTCGATGCTAGCCCGGAGCTCTTGTGGCAGTGGCTCTACCAGCAGCTATCGGCTGGTGACTTCTGATATATCCAGGCACAATCCCTGTTGCACAGACTCGTGCAAACTTTTGTTCACCTTCTGCTGAACAAATCACTGGGGTGGTTGGTATAAGTGGCTGGTCAAACTGATAAGGTGGCAATTTAACAAAATGGCTACAGGGTTAAGGAGGGGGCACAGACTAGAAACAAAGACTGGCTGCTCAATGCCCACTGGCCAGCTCTGTAACCAGGGGCACTGCTTTTTGTGCTAGGATTTCTGGTTGAAAGAATCATCCATTAATGCAACCACTGCCCATGGATTCAGGCAGAATTTGCCCAGTGTGTTGAGCTGCTCACTCCCAAAATACAAGCAAAACTAAGTGTACAAGGAGAGAGGATTGCTCATATCGTCTACAAACCAAAGCTGCAGTAATCTGATGCCTAAAACCAGTATTGCAACAGCCAGGCTAAAGAAAGCTGGATACTTTGGGATGGGATTTCTTCTCACATTTGGGAATGGACTAAAGGGATTTATTAATCCCTCTGAATCCTTGACTCTACCATACCCTGCAGGTTTTATGACCATTCAAGATGGAGCAGATCTACAGACAAAAAGAAATAACATTAATCTGTGTTCGCTCACATGATACACAAACTTTCAGATGAAGAAAAAAAGGAAGCACTGTAGGCAGCTGCTTTGTGTTCGAGCTTAAAGCAAAACCACCTGAGGCTCAAGCACTGGGAAACGTAGTGTGAGCGTGATGGTTTTGCCCCAGCTTGAAAATGGGCCTCTGTAGCTGCTAGCAAACCAGTGTAACAGGGGAAAAAAAGATTGGGACCTAGTGTTCCTGCTGGGTTGGAAGTAAAAGTTATTGGAAAACTTAATGGATTTTTCATTAAAGTGTTCATTGCTTCCTCCAACTTTTGGACTGCATTCTGTGGCTTCTACTTTAATCCTTCTTTTCTCAAAAAGGCTTCAACATTCCTTAAGGTCAGAATTAATATTTACAGTCCACCTGTAAAACACAGGACACACGACACTCTGGCAGTAACCTGTGCAAGAAGCTTGTGACATCTAGTTGTGGTCAAGCAGGAATCCGGCAGCCCAGCCTTGCAGGGAGCCCTGTGCTCTGCTTGGGGCAGCTCCAGATGTGGGTCTTCTGTTGGGACATGAGGATGCTTGAAGAGCCATGTCTCTGAGCCAACCTATGTCTCCTGTGTGAAGGCAGCAGCACCTCAGCTCCGTATGGAGTAGAGAGATGTTTTCCTAAGAACAGGGTGACTGGACAATGTTGTGAAGGGTTTCTCCATGGTCAGATGCAGAAACCCCTAGACCTTTGAGTTCTGTTCATGGTTGGCATATACCACAGTTTGAGAACCTCAGAGGTAAAGTATAGCTCTTATGAAGCACCTGTTTTGACTGACAGATTTAAAGCAAGGGGCTCAGTATCACTGTACTTGACAAAATCTGAAAAGCTACTGAAAGGCATCTGGGCAGCTGAACAGTGTCAGTCTAACTCAGAAGGGATGATACATCCTTTTTACCAATTTCACTGCATGGACAGGCAATTGGAGAAAGCAAACCAAGGGGAAGGAGAGGGATGAGTGAGCTGAATTCAATCTTACCATGGGTTCCTCTGCTGGAACAGCTGGCTCTTAGCCTATGGATAAATCCAGGATTTCATTTTCCATGGACATCAGGCTGCCTTTCCTTACCAGAACTAAACTCAGCCTCACAAAAGAAAAGATTAACAGAAAAAGAAGCTCACAGTGTGTAACTCTACAAAGAGCTTACAGGAAGGATCTGTAGTAAATTAATATCATTGGCAACCATATAGTTCACAGAAGCTCACAACCTTTCGGTGTAAACTGTGATTTAGTTGGCTAACACGTTAGGTGTTAAGATCCAGCAACTTCAATTATGCTCCTCATTCCCTGCCTGTGCAATGGGACCTCCTCCCCACACTGCCTTAATAATGAACTGACTTTTGCAGCCATGTTTTTGTTTTATGTATTGACCCATCACTTCTGATCGTGCACCTTGGCATGACGCTCTGCGCAGCGTCTTCATCTGCTCTCCTTGTCTGAAGCTTAAATATTTTACAGTAGGTTATCCAAGTTATACGTAATGAGAATCAAGAAAGTGTATCAGGTGCAGGCCCAGGGCTGATCCTGAGCTCATTCTGATCTGAAAATATTAAAAGGTACATTTCCTCTCCTCTATTTTATTTTTCACTTGCTTTTCAGTTTGTATATAGATACCCAAGGTGAGTTTCTCCTCTCTTCTGCAGCAAAAGCTGTGACTACCTGAAGAAGAGCAAATGGGTGACATCACTGGAGTCAAAAGTGAAAAATGAAGCAATGGGAGAAGGCAGGGTTTTAATCATCCCATTTAAAATGCTTCCCCCCTGAGTCTGTGTGGTGTGAATTCTTGCTCATATCGATTTCAATTAGGAATGAAAAATTTGTAACAAAGAACATCTGTTCTGTAAATGTAAAGCTTCCAGCTCTTCAATGAAGATGAAAAAATTGTCTTTGAGACTTTCAGTAGTTTCTCTGTCAGAAAGCAGAGCTATCCTTAAGGCCTATGTGGCAAAGAGATATCTACCTGCTCTCCTTCAGAACCCGTCTCTTCTCCCCCTACCATTGCCTGATGTGAAAGCCTTTTTAAGCTATTTTCCCTGTCTAAAACAAAGGTGACCAGCACAGGGTTTCAAACACATGTCTCTGTGCTTCCTCTTAGGTAAATTCTTCAAAAGCATGGGAGGTATGACTTTGCAAAAGCTGAAAGCAGTTGCAACCAGCAGCTGGAAAGAGCAAAGTGCTTAATTCCTCCCCTGAGAGCCTTCCACATTCACAGGGAGATGCCACAGTTACCAGCCTCCCTGGTTATACCCCCTCCAGAGTTCCTGAGCTGATGATGCTTATCCCTAAAGTAGGGCAGATGCATGTGCTGATTTTTCTTAGGGGAGAAGACAGCAAAAGCAAAATGCTACTTATTCCCCCATTATCTGGTTACAGTCTTGCTACCAAGGTGATAAGACAGCAGTGCATTAAGAAAACAGATGAAAAGAAGGAAACAATAATTTTGCCCTAACAGAAAAGACGGTTGGGGCATATTTGTCTCTAATTTTGAAGACTGACACAAGCAGCATTTGAATTAGCTTTAAAATATTAGTCCCTCAACTGTCAGAGTTACATTGATAGAGATCTGGTTACCTTGAGCCTTTGGGAAGTTCACTGTAGAAGGGATAGAGAAGAAAATAAAACTTCAGGAATCTCTATTCATGAACAAACCATCAGAGGAAGAGTTTTAGGTACAAGAATGCCATGCTAACTAATGGAAACAAAACCTGTGTATGTGGTATGCATACACAAAATATAGAGGGCTGCTCTATGTGTAACTGCTGGGATCTCTGCAATCAAATGCTATGTCTTCTGTGCACAAAAGCTACCTGTAAATAAATATGAATAGGAACTGTTCCTGAAAAACATAGAGAAGGCAAATCACATGTACTTTACAGGTGCCTGCAAAGGTCACAAGTTCCAGATGCTTCAGAAAAGCCATCCCAGGAAACAAATGAAAAACGGACACAAACCGTGACAGAAACACCACTTCACATGTCAGAGGGGATCTATTTTGACCGAGGACAGGCTCAGTGTTACTTTCTGTAAGTACCCATAGAATTAAACCGCAAACATAACACATGGCACACATATCTGAGTTGTGCCTGCAACTCCATGGCACAGAGCAATGCCATGTACTTCAATTTGTTTGGCCAGTGGCAGGGTGGAGCAGGTCTGCTAAGTGGGATCTAATGGGAAGAGCTTACCCATGGCGAAGGTCAGGCGCTAGAAAGTGCATTTCAAGGAATTCAAAGCGTTTAGTGTTATTCAAATAAACTTAGTACAACTGGGGTAGTTCAGAGGAAAGGGCTGTGTTTATTTCTGCTGTGCACACTGGGAAGCAGTGGCACGGTTGGGCTACCCAGGATGAATAAAGCAGCACTGGGAGGAAGTGATGGGAGCTCTGCCTCCCAGTCCTTGGCCACTGACCTTGGCGCTTCGGCTTCCAGAGCGTAACACTCAATTACTGAAATGGTCGCTGGCAGAATAAAAATCATGAGTTGAAGTCCTTCCACGAGGCTGGCTGAGAGTAGCTGCAAGTGCAGCTTCCTGGAGATGGAGTAGATGTGCAGCTGGACCCCAAGTGTGCCAGAGCTGCTCACGCCTCCTTCAGCGAGTCCGTGGGTCCCAGTGCACCGGCCCTCCTGGCCGGGCACAATTAGTGGCGCTGGCTGGCGGGAGACCCGAGTCGTTAGCTGGCAGAGGAAGTTAATCACCTGCCCGCCACTACAAAAAGGATGGTCCCTGCAGGAGAAAGGTCGGTGGCTGGGACCACTCAGGGGACAATGGCTGTTCTCTAAATGGTGCCCTGTGAATAAATCAATGTCCAAATCCCAGCGCTTCTAAAACTCTCCAAACACAAACACTCAGAAAGTATACACATGAAAAAGTGATTTGGAATAAAAAACATCTCCCCCTGAGCCCCAGCTTTCCAATGCCGACTCTCTGGTTAACCCCTCCCTGCCCAGGCTATCCTGTCTGCCTCACAAAGTGTGTTTTGTTGTTCCCATAGTACATTATTTGTTGAAATAAATATGGAAATAAGGCTGAGCAAGACAGCCAAGACAGCCAGACTGAAATAAATTCATCACTCACGGGCTCTCAAGGGAAGAAAACCGCGCATTTTTTCTAAATGATTATTTCTGAAGCACTGAAGGAATGGCTATATCACTAATGAGGCCAGTGCTCCATGACTGCTGATTATAAATGACCTAAAAAGAGACAAGGGGATGGTGTATGTGAGTATAGGGGGATGGGGAAAAGGATGAATTGTTCTTCCTTAGGATCTGGAATCATCTCCCCAGGCTCCTCAAAAGTCTGAGAGCATTTGTGGTTCACCACAAAGGCAGGCCTGGCATATTTACAGCCACCCGAGGAAGTTTGGGCTGCAGTGTTGGGCTGTTCTAACAAGTAGGCATGCAATCCCTCTCCTCCCTTGATAGGTCACCATCTATTCACTGCAATAATAATTAAAAAGGAAAACGAGCTCCCTCAGCCACCCCTGGGTCTAAATTATAGGTCCTGCAGGTTGATGCAGCCAGACTCAAGACAAGAGGAGGCTAAAGCAAGGAATAAGATTCACTTTTGTCTTCTCTCACTTGCTAATTCCCATGGAAACAAGCAACTCATGACAAATGACTCAAATACACTTGCAAAAAAAATCTTACTCATATGTTTTCCTGGCTACCTTCTCCCACACCTTCAGGTTGAATGATTACAGATGCATTACACATGCAGCAATCATAGAGCAGGGCTGACTGTGGAATGGGACGGGATGGCCACATGCAAAGGTGGGCAGGGTATGAGCCACAAGCAGTGAAATCAGCGGTGTGAATTCAGAGAATAATATGACAGTTTGGCCATAAAAAGCTGCAGCTTTCAGATTCCTAGCAGTATTATTTATATCACGTGAGCTGTAGAAGTGACAGCATCCAGAAGCAAAAGAAAATCTAAGGAACAGGCCCTAATACACAATGTGACCTATTACCCATATCTGAGGGTACTGAGAAGATGGGATTTACTTATTTATTTAATGGTTTGGTTTATACACAGAAATTACCCAGGACACCTTGAAGAGCAGAGATCTGAAAATGAGCTTCTGCAGAAGCTCAGACAAAGGAGCCCTGACAGATAATAGATGGATTATAGTCATGCACCACTGCCAGAGATTTCCTAGCACTTTCTGAAGACTGTTCCTTTTTGCAGACAGAAGTGGCCTCTTGCCAAAGCTGACAGCGTTGTGGGGGCACAGCTTTGCTCCCATCAAAACCATTCCAAGATGCACATGGACACATTCTCAACACAGAGGCTGAGGCCAGGGCTGCTACTATCACCTACAGTCTCTATTTCAGCTGAATAGGGAGGGTCATCACATAAGAGTTACCACAGTCTCAGTGGGAAACTCCAGAAGATTTTTCCTCATCTTGGAGAAGAGACCTTTTCTTTTTTTTGTGATCTCTGCACGAGTACCCACCTTTACAAAGACTGAGAGCATGACTGGATTTAGTACAGCTGCTAAATCTAGGGGGAGGTGTGGGGAAGAAAACTTTAACTAAGTTTTCTTCCTTCTCCCAGGTCATTTGTCACAACCCCTTACAGCTAATAACCTCTCTGTAAAATTTATAAGCCAAGTTAGTGAATTACAGAATAGGGAAATAATTCACTAATAGCTTGTAGAAGGTGGTTTAGAAATCTCGTAGGAAAGAATTCCAATTTATGAAATGCCACAGGTTTCAGAAATAAATGCTGTAGTTCCCACTCTTTTTAACCCCATCCAGTTTAGCAGGCCTAGATCTATGCAATATCCATTTGAGCCCAGCCACCGCCACCTCTCTTCTCTCAGAATGTCCCTTCTGAGAGCTGGGACCCCTGGCCAGCTGCACACAGTCCATGCTGGAGCCTGTTTCTTTCTCCTCCTTCAGGGGTTATGGACAGGGTTCCCTTCCCTCTCCTCATGTAAGCACACCTAGAGACAAATGCTTTTGTTTTTCAAAAAAGCCTTGGACTACTTCAGCACAGAAAGTAAATCTGACAAGCAAATGAAAACCATCCACTGGGTTACCCTGACTTTCTCCCTCTTGATTGGAGCAGGGAGCAGAACAGAAATAAGGCCAGATGCTGTATCGGCATCAGTTCTGAAGTTCTCTAATGAACCTGACCCCAGGCTGAAGCTTTAGAAGAGCCTGGTGGTGTGTCAACGTAAACAGCTAAAACTAGTGTCGTGTCAAGTGGTAACAAGGCCACCGCTGTTTTTACAAGCACTGTGCACTTAGCAGATAAAAATGAGCATCCTACCCAAGCCCGCCACGAGCCGCCCTTATCGCCAGCGAGAAGAAACAATGCCCCGGCACCATCGCTCTCGCTCCCTGCCACTGATAGCAGCCCAGTTTCTTACAAGCTGTCCATTAGTGTGATGAAGAGACTAATAACCACCACACACAGGTTTTTATCTTTTCTTTTTCTCGCTGCTGGTCCACTGGCAACTGCTAATAGCTTTCCAGGGCTCCTTTAAATAAACAGAACTAATTACTCGGCACAATGACACCGTAGCTTAGACAGCTAATTATGTCATGGAGGGGTTTCTTAACATGCACACGCTTCTTTGCAGAAGGTCCCGTCTAACGTGAAGCAAATTTATTCAGCCTTTATGCTATCATCTGGTACCAAAATACCAGCGAAGACACGCAGCAGATCCAGATTGCAGAACTTTAGCAGGCAAGCTCTCCCAGGAGGCTGAAAAACAACACATGGAGTACACATATTCCTGAACATGTGTAGCTGCGGCGCTGCTCGCCTCCCGCACGCTTAGCACAGTGCCACGGCACAGACTGGAACTGTTGTGTAAATAAAGCTCTGCTTCCCTTTGCTCGTGTGTGCTATACGTTGAACAGGCAGTCACCACTTGCTATGCCTTATGCCCTGACTACGTGCCTTGCTGGAGGAATAATGGAAATCCTTGTCCAAAAAAGCACAGAACTGAACAGATGGGCAGCATAAAAGACAAGATACACTGGGAAACTGTTCTACCAGTAAGAGAAGAAGAGAGAGAAGTTAAGCGACTCACTGTATGCCATGCGGCCAGATGCATTACAGACTGGAAACAAACCCAGGGTTTCCTGACACCCCTTCCCTTTTTAGACTGGAGATAGCATTAAATCAAAACTAATAAAAAAAAAAAAAAAAGACTTTGCAGACAGGTATCTAATTGACAAGACAGGTTAATACCAAATTATTTAAAGTGGATGTGATTGAATGCCTTTTTGAGGTTCTGCAAATCTACAGGGACTTTGTTCTTTAAAGCAAGGTGCTAGGTGAGAGAATTTTTTGTGCAGCTCCCCCCGGCCCCACCCCACATAATAAACAAATAAAAGCATCATCTGATTTGCAAGCATTTATGGACAGCCATGTTGCACGAATAGTAACTCCTCCTCACAGACAATATCCTGAAAGAATGCAGCAAGGACACCTCTCCACAGAGACTCAGAACAATCTTTAGCATTAACAAGAGTTATATGCATAAAAAGCAGCATATATCTTGCTAAGCATGTCTGAGTGGCAGGTGAACTGATATAAGAGGGCAGAGTATCTTATTTGGAGCTACTAGCTGACTGTCTGGTCAAAATACCTGTGTAGAAATGTATGCCAATTATACATGTATTCAGCTCTCATTCGCTGTATCAAGACTTCCCACACCTCTACAAAGAATATGGTCCTTAACTTGCTGTTTGAAGCATTTCAGTCAATGGGTTTCATAAGAAACCAGTAGCCTTTACAAAGGCGCTTCAAAAATCTCATTGAAGATGTGGGCCACCGTTTTCTGCAATTCTCCAAGGCTCTACTTTTCACCTCTAAACATGAGGATCCTTTTTTTTTTTTTTTTTCCAGAGAGCAAGCTGAGCTACAGCTTGCAAGCTCACTGTAAAACCGTAACAGAGACAGGTAGCTTTCTCAGGGACCAGGCTGACCTTGGTGAGTAAAGTCAAGATAAAAGCTACAGCGCTCAGTCTCCCACTAAGATTTGGCTGAGATGGGTCACTTCAGTTACATCCCTCCCTATAGAAGCAGCCCTAGCAGTGATGACACTCACAGAGTGCTCCCCCCTTTATAAAAGAAACCATTAGAAGATGACAAGATATGCACAGAAAACCCTGACATGGAAGTTGAGGAAAAGAAATGACACAAATGAGACAAAGAATGAGAGTGAATCATATGCTCAGTTTCTTGGTGTGCCCTTGCAGTGCAGCACCACAGAAAGGAGACCTCCCACCATGGATGACATGAACCAAGTGGAAGCCTTTGGAGCGATGGCTGAGCAGTGCTGCAGTGGGTCATGTGTTTATTAACTAGGCAGGAGGTGGCCAAACAACCTATGGAGAATCATGTAGCATTAGGAATAAGGAGGGCATGTAAATTCTTCAATTAAGGGTATCATTACCCACCTTGATTTCTCACTGCCCAACTTTGGGTTATTGCCAAGTGAGAACAAAGAGGAACAGAATCAGCACAAACAGTTCGTTTCTCTTAAGACTGGACAAACAATTAATGAGAGGGAAAACATATCAATGCTGGAAAAGAGCCTCTGCTCAGAACTATCTCCTCTTCCTTTATGCCTCTGATTTTCAGATCAATTTAAAGGAAACTCTATGTACCTCCACAGCAAGCATACCCATGACCTACTTATCGTTTCCCATGGGAAACCCTGAGGTTTCTTATAGCATTTTTCATACTCTTATGCTAGAGAGACAAAAGACAATCACAGAGCAGCCAACCCTGAATGTTTAAGAACTAGGAAGCAGATTCCTAAAATTGTGGCACTGGCTTTCATATTTCTTATTAATATTTCTTCTCACTATAACTAAGTGTTGTGGTTTTCTTCATCTGCCCATTGTTGCAGGAACCAGGTTCAAGCTCTCCCAGATGAAGCTTTTTTTTCCAAACACAAAAACTAAGACTCTCACATAATCTGGGGATCCAGGATCTGAGGCCTTCCAAAGAAGACACTCAATACCAACTCTGTGCTAAAATATGAACCAGAAAACATGGATTGTTCGTTGTAGCTCAACACACAGTGCTCACTCATCAACCCTTCTGTGCTGCAGGAACAGACAGAAGCCTACAGGGTTCTTGCACCTAGATCTCTTCAAATGAAGCCAAGTTGTCTGAGTTCCCAAGACCAGTGGACACAAATGGAAAAAAAAAAAACAACAGGGGAAATTAGGAATTTCATACAGTCTGGTATTACTCTCCTGCTCTTAATTTTACGGTGATAGTAGCAAGAAGATAGACGCCTCCTCCTAACTTTTCCTGTTAAGGTTATTTTGAGTTGCAACTCATTTAAGATACTGATTTTTTTGTTATCTTGAGGATATAGGATTTATATGTGCACTTTTCCCTGCAAGCATGAAGATGTAAAAAGTACATTTTGTTCTGCCAGAATGGTCTGTAACCAGAAGGGAAAATCTTTGCTTTCTGCTACTACAGGCTGAAGCAGGCTGTGGGTTAAAAGGATAACAGGCTCTTTGTGCCTCCACACATGCAGGTGCCCCTGAGGATGTGCAGAGACCCACACTCTGATCACAAGGCAGCACTAAGTGATGCCAAAACTGCCAAAAAACCCTATGCCTGCAGACACACACTAATTTCCCTCTGCCTTTAAGACTTGCATCTTCAAATATATCACCCAAACAGAAGTCCAAAGATGAGCAGCACACTAACTCTTCCCTCCCGGAGGAGGAAAGCAGCTCTTCCAATAGCCTGCCTGTCTCTGAACCACAGGTCATCTCCTGTGTGCAGCTGCAGCAGGGAAACCAAATTCTCCATAGGCTGCAGTTCCACATGGGTAACTGACATACATGGTGACTATTGACAGGCAGCCTGAAACTTCAGTATTTGTTCCACATTTTAATTCCTTGAATTTCAGTACTGTAGTATTCAGAGCTTGGAAGCTGTGAGCTTTGGTGACAGTGTACAATTTACAGTGGGGGTCTGTCCCTTTCCTCTCTTCTACCCCTTCTTTTCTGGGTATTTATAGAAGATTTTATTCATTTATTTACTTTTGCCCCCAGAGTTCTTGCAATTGATACAGGAGAAAGTAGAGGTCATGGAAAGAGTAAAGACACATAACCTAATTTTCATTTTGTCCATTAATCATGAACGATTTCAGCCAGTCATTTAACAAGGTAGAACTCTAAGGCAATCTCTCCACTGATGGACGAAAATTCACTCTAGTTCCTGTTGCTACTTCACTCTCCTGTTCAAGCCACAGAGAGCAGCCTCTTCTCCTTACACAGAAAAAGGGAATCCATGTGTTTGGGAAAATGTGCACTCTCATGGAAGTTTTCTCAAAAGCTTTTTGCTAATTTAAAAGCACCCAGCTGAAGCTGTTGGTGCTTTGTTTGTGGGTGGCTGGTTTTTGGAGCTATGTGGAGCTGTCAATAATGCTATGCATTATCCTAGCTCACAAATAAGAAAGCTTGGAAGACATTCCCTGTGCCTGTATCCCTTACATGCTCTCTGCTATTTGCCAGTCTCCCATCTAGTCAGGACCAAATATCCTCTTTCCTAAAGCAGGATGATTCTGGAAATGAAAAAGTTGTGCAGTCATCATAGGTAAGGGCACATCAGGGTTTGGACATCCACAGATGAGGCAGGAAAAGGCATGATCTTTCTCTGATGGTGTTTGAGGAGTACTGCAGTAGTCTCTGTCTTGGAAGATGATATCTGGTCCTCGGCTCATTTATCTCTCTATTCTTTGTTTAATTTATTGCAAAAATTACATAGTGTGTGGAGGGGAAGACATTTCTCTATGGTTTACAAATGGTCCTTAGCAGCTGTTTTGGGAGCGAGGGCTGAGGATCCCAAGAGGAAATGTAGCAAGGCACATTTCTTCTCAGTAATCATCTGTCTGCTCAGCAAGACGGGAACTCATTCCCACTCTGTGTCAGTGTGACAACAGCAATGAACCCAGTAACTCCATCTTCAAGGAAGCTTCAATATTTCAGAAGGTTTCTACATCAGCTGTGAATGCCTCAGTCTCCACCCCATTCATAAGGTTATTGTCAGACAGAGGAGCAGAGCAAAGGCTGAGAAGCAAGAGGCCCAAGGACATTCATATGTCCCTGAGTAACCCAGCAGGGAACTACAGGGCCTTCCAAACCTCCAAGGCAGTATGCCTGAGAAATGATATCTCTCTCTCTCTCTCTCTCTCTCTCTCTCAGAAGATGCTCAAGGGCATCGTTCAGCAGAAAGTAACATTTAGCAGTAGAATCCTTCACTTTTCAAGCTATCAAAGAAACAGGGGGATGTTTAAAGAAAGAGGAGTGCAGATGCACAAAAGCACGGTAAGATTTGAATCTGTCAAAACTGAATTGCTGACAAACACTTGATATGTTTTGGAGGGATCCTGAGCAGTTCTGCTCTGTGACTGACAACGCATTTGCCAAGACAGAATTGCCACTTGGGAGCCTTCTCTCTCTACTCTGATGACCAGCAAGTTCTTATCTGTTCTAGGCAAAATACTGTGCTCTGTAGCAGGCTGCCCATCTTTCACTAAAAAAAAAATCACATCCTCCTTTCCAAGAGTGTCTGTGTGTTTCTCATAAGATTGTGAATTTAAACAAAAGTGCTGTAATTCCTGGGCCCAGTTGTTAAGTCCCCAGAACTACAGAGATTTCCCAATATGCCAGTGCTACATCAAGTCTCGACTCAGGCTATGGAGACGTGGTGTGAGGAGCAAAAACCCCTTTATCACAAGTGTGACAGAAACAAGGTGACACATGGATGAAATGGAAGATTTATTACATTTTCTTTTCATATTCTGAATCTGGGTCTGATAATTTTAGGGGCTAACAGCCCATGTCTATGAAACCAGGAATATGGGAAGTGTAGCAGGGATTGTTATTTATCTGTCGGTGTTTCTGATTACATTGATCAGCTCTGGGAAGATATATGGGTCTTCTTGTCCAGTCAGAGCAAAATAATAAAGATGTAGTGAGAGATGTTTTTAAAGAGGAAATAAGAATTAGAGATCCAACCTGCAAAAACTTTCCATGGGATTTGAAGGCATCACTGCCCTTTTGAAAACTTCCCTGTGCATGCAAAGAACATGTGTGAGATGAGATACTGCACCTGCAGTCAAGATCATGGAACAAGAACAGACACACTGGCTCAATTCTTATCATTCTATTAAATTTATCACTCCAAGCAGAAATACCATAAAGTTCAGGAAAGACCTTCTTTGATATGAATGTGGATAAACAATTACACATAACAACAGAAAGAGTTTTCAGAGTGCCACTACTGAGCAAGCCATTGGTAATACAAACAACTTTATCAGGTGCTGAGCCAAACCGTATTTCACAAGGCAAAAACCTGATCAGAGACCACAGCTGCAAGGTGAGTATTATGTAGTGTTTTCTGCTCATGTGCTTGATCTGAAAGTAGCAGCACTGAGCTAAAATCTTGGCTGGTGGGTCTGATTTTTGCTACGTGTATGTTTAGTAAATGGCATATTGCAAGCAACCCCTGGGTGTGCAACCCCATCTCTGTTAATAGACTTTTATATTCTGACAGCGAAGCTCAACAGCATGAAATAATCCTCTTCAATTTACAATGGAAGTTCCCTGTCTCTGAGTTCTAAACTGTTAGTGATCCATCACTTGCAACAAAAAACAACTTAAGCTACTCTGTTAACAGACTGGATTTTAGATATTCACAGTGGCTGTTTGCCTATGTGTGCAGAAATGACTAACTCCACACTCCAGCTTCCAGGGACAGAATCAAAAACAAGAGGGGATTGTCTAAGTGAACTATTTCCTGGTTAAGTATTTTAATGAGTTTTATCTTTTCTCCCACCATGCATTATTCTGAGCAAGAAAATGTAACTCTGCATGCAGGGGACGAGAAAGCAGCAGATGATGTGACATGAAAGCAGAGAGGGATATGTACAGAAGCCAATTAAAAAAAATAATATTTTTTTTTAATAACAGCACCACGTGAATGTAAAACACAAGAGAAACAACGAGTACCCAAGTTTGTTTTGAAAAGAAGAAACAAACTCAAATCTCCTTGAAAAGGCTTGTATTAAAATATCTGATGTGTGCCTGAAGCAGTTCAACATTGGAATAACTGAGATACTTCCAACATTGTCACAACCTTATTTTTGTTCTGGGATCCAGATACTATGATGAAATACTCAACAAAAATCATTTGATATCAAACAGGAAAAAAGTAGGACAGATTCCCATTCCTGACCAGTAGCAATCCAATACAAAACACAGGCGTATGCTTTTAAGAGCAACAACAACATTCTTGTCTATCTTCTGCAACTGAGCCAGGAGATTTCCTTCCAAAAAAAGAGCCTGAAAACATTTCTTTTATTTAAAAAAAAAAAAACATATGCTGCTTTTAGACCAAAATTTGTGCTTTCCTCCTGTACCCAAATTCTTACTTTGTGGGAAAGTAAAAGCAAATACTAAAAGAAATCTAATTATTATTGTCAATACATCTCAGTGCTCATTGTTGATTTTGTTGACACTGTAACAGGGATCACTTTGCCATTTTAAAAATCAAGCCTAACTGAATGTTGCCAAGACATCCAAAACTGCACCAAAAAATGCCAGTCATACCCTGTTCATTTCAAGAATTGCTGTCAATACCATGTATTGGAACACATAACCTCCTTTCTTCCAGAAAAGATCCATAAGGAAGATCTCATTGCTCAATATATTTTACAACCAAAAGGAAGAAAGGAAAATCACAAGCAGTAGGGCAGAGAGAGATGGGCTTGGGTGAGTTAGAAGCAGCTTGCTGTATACAGAATGCAAAAATTCTTGGCTTTCATTACTGCCTGACCACAATATTTATTTATTTTTTTTTAACAAGGGCACAGCATTTATGTAACAAGGGGTTTGCTCATTCAATGCCAAGCTGTGAAGTGAAATAATTATTTCAAATGTACTCCCCTTTCTCTCTAGAAGAAAAATGTGCCTTTGCCCAGTGCCTGACCTCCTGAAACCACCCCACAGAACCCCTCAAGGGAGAGGTAGCTCACCAGGGGCCCAGCCAGGGCCCAGCTCTGCCAGCTGCAGGACCTCCTGTGCCGGGACCCGCAGCATCCCTGGCTCCACTGACAGGCACTGGGGCTCAGAGTGTCATTAAAGGACATCCAGCTCCTGTATTCAGAGGTGGCTCTTGTCCAGGTTTAGTTTGCTAGAGGTTACTTCCTGAGATCATGGGAAAAAGCCTTGAAAATGCCCCTTGGGTACCAACTGCTGCAACCTCTGCCTCAGTCATTTATTGTCCCCTGCTATGTGTGTCAACACTTACTCCCCAACTTCACTCAGTTTTTAAGCAGCATATGACCAAGCAGATTAGTGCCCATTTCTGCCCAGAAACAACATCCACCTTCTGCACAAGTCCATCTAAACACTAAAGGTTTACTAAACATACTCTGTTCCCTCACCAAACCACTTGGGTCTGATTTTCCTGCACAGGATGAGGCAGGATCTTGCTGCTACCAAGGCTGCAAGCCCCAAATGCAATATGACTAGAGCTGAACTGCCCTGTTTCCAGAGCAAACGGAAGCTCCACATGCTAATTCTTTCCTAAGCCAAAGCGTGGGGCTTTGATTTCCTAACCTCAGGATGTTATCTGGCTCCAGTATAGGATTACCATTAGCTCTGTACGTCTGTCCTTACAGCAGGGTCACTGTCGTGCCATATGCCACTTGGACAACATTTATTATTTCTAGATTCTTTTTTTTTTTTTAATCACAGTGTTCATCTGGAAGAGCCTGGATTCCCTTGGCTTTCAAAATCTGCTTTGCATTGCTAATGCATGGGGCTGTAGGCAAAGTTGCATTAGAGAGACAGAGAAAGACAGAGCGAGAGATGCTAAAACCCTGTTAAGATACAAAATGTCTTCAGGGTGCTCTTCTCCTAAATATTAACAAAAAAACAGAGAAGGTTTACTCAATTTCCATTTACCAAACAAAAGACCTACTTCTGCTCTAAAATGGCTTCTGTGTAACTTTGTAATCTTCAATGAATGCACCAACCAGTGTTAAGTAGAGAGTCTCTACCCTAGGAAGAACAGGACAGCCTCCACAGGGAAGTCATAGCAGGGTGGGGAGTCACAGCATCAGCACACACAAGATATCCTGATCATTTGATACAGCAGGAGAAACCTCCCATGAAATTCATGGACAATTAATCCTCCCTCTCCCCACTTCATACTGTGGTAAGAGAAAGGGTCATCAGTCTCCAGACTGTCACTCTCTCAGTAGAACAACAAAAGAAAGAAATCAGGGAATCTAGAGGGAGAATTGAAACGGCTGTTCCAAGATGGATGGCAGCCTTCTGGGACATTAAGAGGATTTTATACTCATATAGTACCTTTCATCCCAAGGGATCTCAAACACCTTTCAAAATGATAGACTGATCTTGCATGAAGACTACATCCATCGAAGCCAGCCAGAGAAAACCACATCCATACAGGTGACAGTGTGACAGCAAGGGGCAGCCACAGTGCTGCAAGGAACACAGAAGAGAACCTGCATGAGATCTGGGTCTGTTCCAGGGGTTTAACAAGCCCAGGCCTCACTGTGTAACCACAGATTTGTGAGTCCCCCGAGAAGAGAGGCGTGATGACATCTCTTTCACAGAGGAACTGTTGAAGCAGTCAATGAGGACTGACAATGTTCATCCCATGCCTGGACAAGCAACCCCACCCAAGCTGCTGCATTAGCCTCATCAAGTGGCATCCAGTAACCTCCTGAGATGAACCTGCAACCTGTGGACACTAACTGTGATGAATTCCACCTTTTCTACCCCCTGAGAGACTGTTACAATGGATGGAAATCTACAACCAAGAACTAAATTAACTTTTTTTTTAGGAAGTAATAATCTAGTGATGGGTATGATGTAATTGGTATGACTTGCTTCAGTGGGGAAGAACATGAACTTAAGCTGCATACATAAGCAGCAAAAGGAAACATTCCACAGCCATTTGGAAACATAAGGAAGAACAGCAGAACTGTGTTGAAGCTGCAAGGGAGATCCAGGGCACATTCCTGTTGTAGATGAAGACAATAGGACTTTTTCTACTAGCTTAAGAATGAGCAAGTCACAGCAGTTTGGACTCAAGATAAAGACACTGAAGGAAAGAACCTGTCTCCCATTGAAAACCACTGTGGTCCCCTGCCTCACTTCCACACCTCATCTTCCACTGCTTTTCCACTGAAAAAGTTAACTGTGGACTGAAGATAAAAGAGCAGCACTGGCTGCATCCCTACTAAAGTATCCAGAGTGCTCCCACAGCCCTGATTCAAATTGGTCAGTTTGAAAGTTTCACAGGAGAGCTCATGCAAACACAGTTCAAGCAAATTCAGTGATGCTCAGAAGATACAGCAAGTATAATCCCACCTAGGCTAAATCTTCAGCTAAGTATCAGATGCTTGAAACCAATCCTAACAGCTCATCTTTATGTGCCTCCTGTATTTCCCCATCCCCTCCCAGCCTGGGGCATCCAGGTATAGCCGTGATCTTGTCCATGCTGGGGTGGTAAGACACAAATGACAGAGGAAGAGACTACAGGTTGACCTCATTGTCAGATAAAATCTATTATGCATGATTAAAACTTAACAAAATGCAATCACATTAAAAATGACTATCATGAAGTGCACCATGATTTACTGACTAAATGAATGAGAAATTTATCTGAATAAAATAGTCCTGGCCCTACTGCATCCGCAATGCATGATAAATTGCTGATTGTGAGAAGATCATTGCTTGCTGTTGGATGACATACATACATTGATTTTTCCTAACAACACTAATTAGCATAATGGCATCTCCACATATATTACATAAAGTTTCCTCTTAGCAAGCAAAAATTATTTCAAGCCTGCGGGTCCCAAACTGCAAAGAATAAAGACGGAAGGGAAGGATTTACAAACTGCCTCCTTGTCCTTTATTATGCAGATCAAAGGTCCAACCCACTGGATCTTACTTAATCTTGAAGAGATGGGAACAACATTCAAGAAAGTGCAGGCATTGTGCCATTTAGCTGTGATCACAGTGGGTTGGGGTTTTTTTGCATAGTGGTGATCTAATTTTGTAAGGCCAAAAAAAGCCCTTGAGAAAGGATCTAATCCTAAAGAATGAGAAAAAAACCCCAACATTTCTCCAGTTTCATTAAGGCACACAGGGGGCAAACTGCAATCCTTATGTAAATGCTCCCATTGACTTGGGCTGTGTAGGTGAAAAAGCACTCACTAAGCTGAAAAGGCAAAGCATGGCCTATTAATAGGAAAATAAAACTGGTGAAATGGGTAAGGAATTGGAAGGCAGAGAGACCATGTGATTCTCAATTCAAAATCAATCAAATAACCCACTTTTTTTTTTTTCCTTTGAAAAAACTGAGAAGTGATAAAAGACCACCTTAAAAACAAAACAGCACCCTGCCATCCAGGGTCTTCCGCAGTATGTGGATTTCTGACTTACTCATGAAGATTTTTCAAAAGTCCCTGCTTTTTCCAGAGGAACGTGCACCTCACGATCAGGAATAAACCAGCATTAATGCTTTGGGAGTTTTGTCAAAGTACACTGCGCTTGGAGCAGAGGCAAGCACGCACCCAGGATGCCCCTGGAGAAAGCAGCAGTGTGGGGTGCCTCCAGGGGAGCACCCAGTCTGTGCTGGGCCCCCCAGAGGTGTTACAGAGCCTCAGTGCTGGGAGCTCTGCTGAGGTTGCAGCCCTGACATTTACACTCTGCCTTGACCTACGGTGTCCAGAGCTGAAGTGTGAGAACCCTCTCGACGCGAAGCTTTGGGGGTGGCTGGATGCAGAGCATTACACACGCAGGGTGCTGGGGACCTGTGAGTGGGTAAGAAGCCAGAAGAGGTGAAGGGTTTTGCTGGGCATGCTGCTACCACACACGCAGGGGCAGGTGCAGAAGAGGCAGTGCATGCAGAGCAGCTTTTACTCTACATTGGTTGATTCCAGGGACCCCACTCTCTCCACAAGCTTCCTCCAAAGGACTGCACCTCTACCCTTGGTTTTCACCCTCCCTGACCAGCAGGCACAGCCACCACTGGAGCCTTCTGCACTGTTCCATCAGCATTACACCCATACACTGGCAGTGCACCCAATGTGCCAGCCACCCCAAGCCAAAACAGCCCCAAGCTGTGAGTGCACCTGCAGGTGACACCCGTGTCCCTTCCAGCAGGGCCCTTGGAAAACAGCCCACCCTTTATGTAACTAGAATCAAGGATTATTTTTTTTGGTAGCAGTTTTTGCTCTTATGTGCAGCTCGGGAAGGACTGAGGATGTAATCCCCATGTTGTCTGCAAACCAGGTGCAGGAACTGGGCAAGTGCAAACTCCACAGCCGCTGATTTCGCTCGGGTTGTGGTGCAAAATCTCTAACATCCCCAACTGATACTCAGGACTTCATCTGCTTCAGACACACAAGCTTTTTGGTACTGTATTTTCCTCACCATGCTCTCTTATTGCAGAGCAAGGCTGGGGGATGTGAGCAGGCACTTGGTGCAGCCACTGGTACTTCCCAGAAGAAAAGTAGAAATGTTTCTTCTGGATCCTGGACTAGGAAGCCCCATGTGGTAAAATGAATGAGGTAAATACTGCCCCAGAGAGACCACATAGATTAAATTTTACTGTATGTCAGTGTGCATTGTGTAGTTTGTGATATATGTGGTAACTATTCCAGAAAAGGCTTAAAAGGCTTTAAATATTTTGTTCTATGCGTCTCTCTGTGGTAACAACAAAGCTGTCCTCAAATGATGAGACCAGTTTCATATGACACGAAGGGCAAGAGAAGACTTAACATAGTTTAAGTCACCCAAAAAAAATAACTTAAAATTGCTTTTTTAATCTGTAAGAATGCAAGGGTTTATAAAACTAATTTACTGCCTTCTACTGCCAGAGACAAATCAAAGTGTGGGAAGCTACATGTCACTGGCAATTTAACAATAGAAAATTCCTAATTTTTAGACTTTCTTTAAACATCTGTGATAAGGATACACTAAAATCTTGATCCAGTGAACCTGCCTCATAGTTCAGAACAGTAGAGTCTCGGTTGAGATGGATTAGTGGGCAGACTGAAGGTGGAGCAGCCAAATTTATCACACGGATGGTGGCATTGCATTAGTGAGATTATAGCTAAGATCCCTGAGTCCTTCATCTGTCCCGTGACTGGTTAAAAAAACATTTAATATGACAACAAATATTTCATCCTGTTTCCATCTGCTGGAGGTATACAGACCACACAAAGCTGTCATGTCTACAGCGATTTCCTGCACACTGTGACAACACCAGAAAACGCTCTTGTGCTATTAAATGGGTAAGAAGGGGAGGCAGAGGAATAAAAGCTGGATGAAGGGAAACAGGTAAACTTGAGCAGGGAGCTTAGAGGGAAAGAAAAATGGCTCAGAGTAGTGTGGGAGAGAAAAGAGCAGATGAATAATATAGGACAGATATAAAAACAAAACAAACCACAAACAAACAAACAAAAAGACAAATAAAACCCCTAACCTGCTGGGCTCAGAGGGAAAGAAGTACACCCTGGTAAAATATGTCCCTGGAAAGTGCATGTTAGGCAACCTCAGAAATTTTGCTTTCTCTAGGCAATACTATGTAAAAAAAAAAATAAAAAAAATAATATTAAAATGTGGATTCTTTAGAGGATATTAGTTCTCAAGACTGTAAGGAACATCTTGTCAGAAAAGGAGTCCTCATCTTCCCAGGGCAGACCTTAAACTCTTTCTAGGCTGACCCTTTCAAACTATTTTTCTTTCTGCTTTTTTTAAAGACATTTTCCCAGGTTCTCCAAATAGCATAAGGAAACAAAAGGCAGCTCCATGGGTCCACCTCTGGTTTTTAACCATAGAGATTGTAGCTAGCAGCAAGCAACCTGGCAGAACAGATTTTTCAGAAAGATGCTAGCATGAGCAGCCAAAGACTGAACTTCTGGAGTGAGCAATAGACTTTAATATCGCACCAGTGTGAAACACAAGTTAAAACAGACAGAGAAAACATTAAAACATTATTTTGTGACTGTGCTGCTGGTCTTGGGCTTGCTTTCTTATGAGATACTTGACCCTGTCTAGACAGCTCCCACTCTTAACTGTAGAGGAAGACCTGCTAACAAGCTCCCACTGGGTGTAAATGAGGAAGCCACCTGTTTGGAAAATGTGTTGACACAGAATGGGTGGTTTCCTCCCCATGTGTGAGATGCTCTTGCAGACTAATGCATGCAAAACATTCCTTATATGCACAAAAAGGGGCTACATAGGGGCAGGATGGCTGAGGAATACCCACCCGTACACACGCACTACATGACAAAGAAGAACGTCGGCACCAATGGAAGGGTTCCTCTCCTTAGTAAAAAGTTGGCTTTCTCGGACTTAATACTAAGCTGGTGAACAATAACATAAAAAGGGCAAGTTTCCCACTGCCCATGAGGAATGAAATCTTTGCTGAGAACGCAGAAGTCACATTCTTTAGCAAATTAGATGCATCAGCTGGGATTTGGCAGAACCTCCTGAATGCAGGACTCTAAATCTGCACTTAACCACTTACTGGGACAGTCTTTCAAGAGGTATTAAGCGTTCCTGCCATGGACATGTACACACTGCAGACACCAGGAGATCTTTCTGGACAGAGCACACGTGCTGATAGCATAATGCTTCTAGGTAGCACAGGGCTTGAATATCCAGAAATGCTCTGGAAAGCACCAGAATAAGATAAAGATATCCACAGAGGTACAAGAAAAGGCAAAACGGGAATTCAGAAGCGTTAGGTACACCTTGCTACTGAGCTGGAGCATGCCAGCTTGCTGGGCACCACAGACTGCTCACCAAAAAGCACTGCTACACACAACACTGACTTGGCAGAGGCATGGAGAGCAGGGGCTGAGCTTGAGGTTCCAAACCACGCTGATGCTGCTCCCAGCACTGTAGGACTGCCCTGGGATTGGGTGGCCAAGCCTTCTGCTGATTTCTCACCAGGATTCTGTCAATCACAATGCTTTAGAGGAGGCATGGAAAAGGTCCTGGTAATATATGTCCAAAAATGTATGCTAGCCACAAGGCAGTATGTACATGATGTACATTGTCTGCTCACTAGTTCAAAACACTGCTGAGCTACAAGCCATGAACCGCAGTAAACAAAGGCAAGTGAAAGTGAGACACTAAAGATGGGACTGTTACTTTTCCTCTGAAAATATGAGTCTTACTTGGTCCTAAATTCCTAGATGGAACATTAATCAGTACTTACTGATGTTCTCCTAGAGCAAAAGAGCTCAGCCACATTCATGCTCTCGGGATAAACAAGCAGCTTCTTTCAGTGTCACTGAAAAGCTACTGAGTGCGGGAAGATGTTTAAGGAGCACAGGGATTACCACCAAGCAGGGGATTTTGGCTCTCTGGTAGTGCTCAGCTTCCCATGGTGTTTGTGCTTTAGTTTCTCTCCCTGCATCCTCCTTCCACCTCCTGCCATTTCTCCCACCTTGCAGAGTAGCACAGATAGGTGTGGACAACTTCAACTATGGCTTTTCTGTTTTCTTGAGTTCTTCACAGTGCTACCCAAAATGAAGCTGTCACTGCCTGTAATCTTTAATTAGCTGCAAGATCTCTGAGATGGGCACTATATCTTCTGACATGTGTGTGGCTCCCACACCTCGCACAAAGGCCCAGACTGGGGACCACCACAGCAGAAATACCATTTTCTTCCCTGGCAACCTTTTTTTTTTTTTTTTTTTTTGTCAGCTTGACCTCACAGATGTGACTGCTTTCAGGAGCATACCCCCCTCCCACTAGCAAAGGAACCCAGTTCTCCATTACACTGGGTGAGTACAGCAGGAGAGGAACCTGATGGTTTGCCCTGCTCCCCAGGCTGGCTCTCCACATACACCAAAGCTCAGCCTGGAAAACGTGGCAGCCCATCTGGCTTGTCCCCCCCAAAAACCAGTGCCTTTCCCAGTTAGCCTGCAAACAGGAAAGAGGAGCTGTTGCAGGAGACAGCAAAGGAGGATGCACACAGCATGGGGTGCTGCTTGCTTCCTCCAGCCCCCCAGCAAACAGCCCTGCTGGTGTGGGAGGAAGGGCAGACCCCACACTGACTTTACATAATTTATCCCCCTGATTATGTCTTTCCTTTTGTTTACCCAAGTGTAGAGCTATGGACAGAGGAGGAGTCACCTACATATCACAAGAAAACAAAACAAAACAGAAGGTTTAAGGGGAAAAAAAAAGAAGAGATACAGGATGGAGCTTGCTTTTAAAATAACCACAATCTATTCATAGTTCAAAATAGGCTTTTTTAGTTACAGGATACCTTATAACCTTTACTCTTAGTAATTGATTATTTGATAAGCAGGTTTGCTTGCTGCAAGCACCTTAACAGACAGAAATCAAAGCAGAGGGAGAATGCAGGGAAAAGCAAAGGAAGTCCTTGATCGAGCAAGCTGGGTGATCACTGTACAGAAGAAACTGTACAAAACGTACTTAACTGAGTTAAGCAGCAGAGTCATTCCATCCCTCCCACAGTAAAGGGAGCACAGGGGGAGGGTACTGCTTATTGCAGAGTATTTCTATATGTAAAATGAATCTTTTTTCAAATACTAACCAAAAAATATATAACTTTACTTGGAATTGAATGGCAGTTTGTATAAACCCCTACTATGGGAGGGAGATGGAAAAAGATGGGGAAAGCGTTAATTTTTAATCTGGTGACCATTTTTCTTTACAAAGCTTGGGAAAGACAAAGAAACTAAAACTGATTTGGGGAATAAACTCCTGGACTACCTGAAAGAGGCTTTCCTAACAGTTTTCTCCCTGCAGAACAGGATAGTTAGAAGGCAGAGATGCACAAAATGACATGGAGAGTTAGAATAGCTGCTAAGGGTAGAAATGCAGCCTGAAAGGAGGCAGTTCAGTTCATCTCTTACAACCACTACAGCAAGTGATAAAGGTCCAGCTCTCATTGATCTAAAGAGAACTGTTACATGCCTGGTGAAGACTCATCATTTATTTATTTATAAAGGGATCTTCAAAAATTATAGGAAGAAAAGACACTTTAAAAGGTTCTTCTGTGGAAATGTGGTAGTTCTGAGTATCTTCAGACCCAGAACACAACAGCAAGCACCAGCAGAAGGCTGCTGCGAAGCACCCCCCGCGTTGCTCCCAGCAGAGGCACATACCGTACATTGCACCCCTGCTGTTTCTCATGGCAGTTGACTTGGAAGGTGTTTCCCAGCACTACCCACCATGCAGGAGACAGTGCAAAGCCTATCCCAAAATTAGTTGCAAGACTTGCTTGATTCCCTTTACTGGCCAGAGTGTGGGTTAGTGTGAGACCTGGAAGGTTAGGAGCAGAAGAAAGTTGTCTTCCTTGTGCCTCCAAAACAGGGATGAAACTGAAGCCTTTCTGGCCTTGGCTCTGTCCTGTTAAACATGGTCAGGAGCTGCTGCTGATTTTATTATTGATGTTGGCTACCAGGTCTTCTAAAGCTACATATGGAGAAAAGGCATGTGCAGCCTCCTAATTAAATGTCTCCATCTCTGGAGACACTTAAGACCCGCCTGGATCTGTTCCTGGGTGACTTGGTCTAGGTGATCCTGCTCAGGCAGAGGGGTTGGACTAGATGATCTTCTAGGTCCCTTCCAACCCCTAATATCTATGAATCTATGAATCTATGAATTGGTGTCAACTAAGCAGTTTTGGTACACATTGAGCAACTGCTTCACCCATGTCCTCAGTACAGACTGTAAATTCGAAACAATGTCATTTGGTTTTATGAAGTGATACTAAAGATACTAAAAGGACTATGTGACACATTGGAAATACAAACTCAACAAAAGAGGAGCTTCCAAGAAGTTCCTTTGCTTCAGGAGCAAAGGAACAAAGCTTCCAAGAAGCTCCTTTGCCCAGAAGCATGCTGGGGACAAAATAATGCAGTCAAAGTGTTGCAGAGATGACCCCGATCCCCTTCAGGTAGTAGCTGCTAACAGGGAAGCATCAGGGAAACACATTAATGGAATAAAGGGATGTTTCCCTAGAAAAATGATACAGCCAACATGTAAACTAAGGTGCCTCTACACAAATGCACAAAGCATTGGCAACAAACAAGAGGAGCTGGAAGCCACCATGCTGCTAGAAGACTATGACATAGTGGCCATTACTGAAACATGGTGGGACGAATCATATGACTGGAGTGTAGCTGTTGATGGATACAAGCTATTCAGAAGGAACAGAAGAGGAAAGAGGGGTGGAAGAGTTGCCCTGTATGTTAAGAAATGGATTGAATGTGATGAGATATGCCTAGAGAATAACCACCATCAAGTTGAAAGCTTATGGGTAGGAATTAGAAATCAAGAGGAATCTCTTGATGAAGTGTTCCTACTGCAATTACAGGAAGTATCAAGGTCACAGGCTCTTGTCCTGATGGGAGACCAACCANATATTTGAAAAGTCTTGGCAGTCAGGTGAAGTCCCTGGGGACTGGAAGAAGGGGCATGTTACACCCATTTTTAAAAACGGTAGAAAGGAGAACCCTGGAAACTGTCTCCCTTGTCAGCCTCACCTCTGT
>VYZU01000238.1:0-15849 GCA_013401355.1 Ceyx cyanopectus | reverse complement strand
AGAGGTTCTCCTCCCCCTCTACTCTGCACTGGTGAGACCCCACCTGGAGTACTGTGTCCAGTTTTGGACACCCCAGTTCAAAAAAGATAGAGATTTGCTAGAGAGAGTCCAACGCAGGGCCACCAAGATGATTAGGGGAGTGGAGCATCAAAAAATGCCACCTGACGAAGAGGAACATTCACCTCTCTGGTGGCAAAATAAACTTTGAACTAGCTTAGTTATGTCTTTAATGTGCTTCACTGGCCTTTCACTGGTTGTTGTTGCAGGATAATTAATAGATACTTTGTGTCTTCTTTGGGTATCAGTCTGTCAAGGCATTGGCAAAACAAAATTGTAATGCTTTGTAAATCAGATTTTATTGTTCAGCCATGCAGGACTTTTAATTGCAAACCTTAAAAAGCTATATTCATTCTGCTATTACTTATTTCAGTACAACAGGACAAACCAATACTGTTGATCACATTATAGACATGCAGTGATTGAGATAACATTCCAGCTGAAGTAACTCAACAAAATTGCAGTGACAGTTTATGGCCAAAAAAGCAAGTGGAACTATTGCTGTTCTCCCTGATACTCTTGCAGAAGATACCTTTTCTTATACTCCAGATCCCTCAACACCATTCATAGTAACAGGAACCTGGAAACAGCCCAAGTGAAGTAGCAAAGTGTGGTGTTACTCACTACATTTGCTGGCTATTGGATGTGCTAACACAGGTTAGATACTGCTACTCTAGTACCTTCCTAAATGCAATCCTATTACATGCCCTGAAGAAAAGCACATCTACACTGACTGTTACCTATCCCATGGTACAGGACCTGGAGCACATGCTGTGCCTTGTCCTTGCCTACTCTTAAGTCTCAGATGGATTGCACAGTGGCTATCCCTGCACTCTCAGTGTGTCTACAATACAGGACTCTTTAGCCTGCCTACACCATGCCCCTGACTTGTATGACCAATGCACACAGTTGACCACACTGGTAGCACCACCCTATGCACTCTAGCAGCTGCTGGTCTGCAGTTGCTGCAAACGCATTTCTTGCTACAGATCCTCAGACAACTGAGAGGCAAAGGCATCAGAAGGTTGACAGGGGACAGAGCCTCCCAACAGAATGAATCCAGCAACCTTACTAATCTGTGGATGAATCTTGCCATTCTGGAGTGACTAGGGCTCTGGAACTGGCAGCATGCAACTTTTCTTAACGTGGTTAGCATAGCTATGAAGATAAAGCATGGTGCCATCTGCGTGATGAATGTGGTGAGCCATTCCCCATGGCATGCCTGGGTCATGGGGGTCATCTGCAACTCCCCCTCAGCACACAGAACTGACATTTAGCACCACCACAGCTCTATGTGCAATGGGCAAGCCTGGGCAGCCACCAGATGGACTACCTCAACCATGAGCACAAGTTTTTGTGTAAGGAGCCTCACTGCCCCTCATGAGGAAAAAAAAATGCCATCACTTTAGACACCCAAGAAATGACTGCTCTCCTACTATATCTCAACACACAAAGGAGAAAACTCCCCTGCTTCTCCCTAGGATACACAGAAAACAGGCCATGAAGAAGCATCCTCCTCTGACAGACTCATTCCAACCTTCCTTAGAGAAGGGCAAGAGCCAGGGGAGACAACAACTAGGACAGGGAATCCACCCACATTACAGAAAGGACTGTCTCCCAGCAGCTGGGCTGGGAAGAGCATCACCACTTACTCTCTGACCCCTGTAGGTCAGAGACAGAGCTAGGAGGTCTTCTTCCCCTTTATTTAACCATTGGAAAGTCAGAACTAGGTGCTACACACAGCAGACCATAGTGATAGTCTTGAAAATACTCCCTACATCCTCTTTTATACTCCAATCGCAACACCTAAGTTAAGAATAACAAGATGAAATGCAAACAGTTCTTCACGGCTACTTTTTCAGGCTCTTTACTGGCATAGAATGAGAATTTTCATTTATATTTTTCTAAGATCTTCAAGGATTTCTTAGTAACTCAAATATCTGAATCTTTCCACATTTGAAACTCGAGGCTCTCCAGAGGAAGAAATGACAACAAACATGGATGATGAGTTATCAACCCAGTATGACTCAGCTTACTTTAAACCCTTTTACAACGCACCACAAGGACTAGAAAGGCATGCTTTGCTGCATTTTATTCCCACTGTAGTTTTTCAGGGGGTTAAGCAAAGGAATATACAGTGTCAGTTTGTGCAGGGATGTTCTTTGAAAAGTCATGAAAGCTGAATGTGAGAAAACACTGGGAGGCAATCAGTGTGATTGAGTTCTCTCTCAAACTCATTAGAACTATAAATCAATGACACAATCTCAATTGTGTCATCATTTCAGCTTGGAATTATGAGTAGTTAATGCTATTTGAAAAGATAAAATTTTGCTATCTTAAGTTGTTTGTGAACCAGCTTCTCCTAAAATAGGGCTCTACGTCCAGGAAGAAGAAAGATAAACGTAGATCTGCTCTGCCCTCCAAAACAGAATTAGTTTATGAAGGCATCCTTGACCCTGATTTAGCACTGCAACTCATTCCACTTTACAGAAGCTCAATCAGTACAGGCAGAAAAAGCACATAAAAAAAAAAAAAAAAAAGAAATACAAGAAGCATATGGACAATGACCAATGGAAAGAACTGTCACTTCTGGATCATCATGTCAGAGATGAACACTCTTTCACAGCAAATTCCAAATAGCCTATATTCAGAAGAAGGAATGGAAGAAAGTGATAAATCAGCTAAAAAGCAAAGCTAGAAGCAAAATATTTATTTTACTGTCCTCAGGATATGCACGGAATTAAATTTTACTATCATCTTTCAAGATTTTCCCATACAGAATTAAAGTAGACTGACCTTCTTTCTGTCCTAACTCTTGTTATTTCCTGCTAGTTATCATAAAATAGCAGTATCTTTGGCATAATTTAAAGAGATTTCCTACCTCTTTCCATGCACACAAGAGAAGAACAAACAGTTTCTTTGGGGTTTAGTGACAATTAAATTTTGTGGCCCGTTGTACAGTGGCATGTGCTTCAGCAGAAGAGCATGACTCCTGCTCCCTTGGCATTCAGAGCAGGCTGGTTTGCTTCATGCTTATCTTTGAATGCAGGAACATCTTAAAATAAAATCTCAGTGGAGGCAGTAGTGAACTAGTTGGCAATGTGTACTTTAAATATGCTCTGGTTCTGCAAACATCTTGTGAGCCAGATTGCTTTTACTGAAGAGGACTATTTAGGTTCATAAAGTTAGGGGTAATGTTGAGCAGTCCAACACATGAAAATTTATATCAAACACATTAAATTTAAACAGTACAGCATGTGTACTCATGGGCTGGGTGAGGGTTGATGTTTTTGGCTTTTAATCGTCAGCCAAGAAGTCAGGAGTTTGAGGGAAAGGGACGGCAGCTCTGGTCCCAGCTCTTGCAACCCACTGTAAAATAGATGTGTCTCAGTAGGCATGGGGGGGAATTATTTTACACTGTTTTCTTTGAACCAAGTGCTGGCAGCAGGACAGGCAGGCAGGCAGAGAAGAAACACGTGTGCTCACTGAGCTTCACAACAAGGAGATTCTTGCTGCAGAGCAGATTACAGAATTGAAAGGAAATAGAAGTTATTGTCTTTAGTTAGAGAGCATGAATCTGAGACCTGCTGGCTTCTGTGTTTACAAAATGAATCCAACACAAGTGTCCATGTTAAAAGAAAGTCTACTTACAAGCAATGCACTCAAAATGGTTTAGCTCTTCTTTTTTATCTTAAAAATGAATAAATTTTAAATAAATCTGAAGACACTAATCTAAGGTTTCAATCTGGCTAAATTTAGAATCAACTACATGATTTAATGGCCCCTTCTGCATTTCAGAATTACCTTTTTTGTGTGTGTGTGTGTGTGTGTGTTTATGTGCTTTCTTGTATCAAACTCTCCAAACCTCACACTACTGTTCTCACTCAAATGTGCAGGTCCAGAGAAGCTGATACAGTACTTCTAATATTATATATACTTTTATTCCTGTTCATCTTCTACTTCTTACACAAATAATTCTATTATCAATTTGCAGCATCCACATGATCCAAATCAGGTCCTGTTTGAATGTCAAGACACACACCTCTAGAGAACTCAAAATTCAGAATACGGTAGCAATTAGCCTAATACATAGTTCTACTACTCCAGGATCTGTATTGGCTGCCATTAGGTTTGCAAATGAGATTTTGACTGCTTTGACTTACAACATTGGGCAAGGAAATAAACCACACACAGTGACACCACAGCAGCAAACAAGCACAACATCAAATCATAATCACACAATGTGTCACTGATCCTGTCACTGCACCGTACGTCTGTCTAGTTGAACTGCTCATGTGCCACCCAGAGCCACCTGTCCCACACAGCCCCATTCTGTTCTGTACAGGACGACTGCTCACCATACACAAAGGTGGAGCGTGGCTCCGTGCACTGCTTCTCAAACCTGCAGCAAGGACAGGAAGGACCAGTGAAGGGAAATTCCCAGTGACAGCATCTTTATTTCTCTTCGGCGAAGGGTCAGAGCACAACAGAGATGTTGCACATGTGGAGTCAGTGGAGTACTGCAGACCTCACAAGAAAAGGAGATGCTCCTGTCTTGCAGGAAAAGTTGCCAAGTCAGGACAAGGAACACTTTGCACTTCGCACCACTGCACGTGAGTAGATATCTCAGATTTAAACAGACATATTTTATGCTAAGCATTGGGACAACCAAGAATTGGGCCACACATGTTGATGCTAATTTTACAACTGCAATACCGAGAAATGTGAGTGTTCAGACTGGGAATGTTTTCATTCCTCCTTCTGTCAGAGCTGGATTTGCTGATCTTCTGGCAATAATGCCAAGCACATCCCACTTTTACCACTTCTTGAAAACAGAATGTATGTACCATTTGTATTTATTTGTGAAGACCCTCGTCATCAAGATGATATGAATAATCCAATATGCTTGATGAAGTGGCCACACACACAAATACATACGTAGATACATCACGCACCCAAAAATACATCTTGGCTTCTGTCCTGTACAGTCCTTTATATGTTAAAAATATCAGCTGAGGTGAGAAGATTACATTTAAACTCACATGTTAAAGACAGCTACTACTTTGTGCTTTTCAGCAACTACTGTAAATGTATTCTACAAAAGCAGTGACACTTTTTGGCCCTGTTAGGAGGTACATGTTACATTCAAGTCACACAGAGAAAGCAAGAGCCCTCAGAAAAGAGATCAGCTGTCCAGAATTCACCTTTCTAGAGAAACAAACTGTCATTTGCCTATAGGACACAGACTTCTAATGGGGAAATAAAAAAATAACTGAAAGTTACATACTTCTAGAAAAAATAATTCATATAACGTGGTAAACCCCTTTTCCCCCACGTCTCCCCTAGAACCATCCTAAAGCTCAAGACCTGACTGCAAAAAGCTGTCACTGGGCTGAAGAGGGATGAAAAACTGATGTAAACCCCGCTGCAGCCGCTTCTGTCACCCGGGATTTTGACGCAGGCGTCGAGACCCTTTTGCGAGCGGCGGGGCCGCACTTGGGCCCGCAGATGTTTTGTCAGGCGGGAACAAACCTCCCGGACCCCGGCCCGGGTTTCACGCCGAGAGGTGGGAGTGCCGCCGCTCCGCGCTCTGCCGTGCAAGCCCCGCGAGTGCCGTGGGGCTGAAGAGGCGCGAAGGTGGTATCAGATGTGCCCCCCCCCCCTCCCCGCCTTTAATCCCCGGTCCTTTTTGCTCCCGGAGACAAGAGGGTCTGGAGCGGGCCCAAGTGCGTTCACCCGCCCTGGGGCTCCGGTACGAGGCTATGCCGACTGAGAAGCGGGAAAGCGGCGCAGCGGCCGGGGCTTGGGAGAAGTTGAGCGGGAGAAGGGATAGATAAATAACTACAGAAGTCTCCTCCTGAAGGCGAACACATGTGGTGCAATTCGCTTTCCTGCGGCGGCGGGCGGCCCGCCTGGCCCGCCAGCCCCGGTGCTCGGCGCTGAAGCCCGCCCGGACCCCTCCTCTCAGCGGCCGGCCTGGGGCGGCTCCCGCTACCCCGAGCGGCCCGGCACCGCTGCGGGGCGGCGGAGCACCCCCGGCCCGGCTCCGCACGCCGCCCACGCTCACCTGCTGCCCCCGGCGCGGCCCCGTTCACCTCATGGCCCGGCTCCGTGGGCGCCGCCCGCTCCCCCAGCGCCGGGCTGGGGAGCGCAGAGGCGGCGCCGACTCCTCCCGTCCCCGCTACGGTGACCGGCCCTGAGGAGACGCCTGGCGGCGGGGCGGCAGCGGGCGGGGCGGAGGGGGCCGGGCTGAAGCGCGGGCGGGCCGCGTTCCGACCCCTCCCCGCCGCTCGACGGGCCAGTGCGGGGCTGCCGGAGGGAGAGCCGCGCTCGGGGCCACTGGAACGGGCACGGCCGCTCCGAGGAGTGCGCCGGGGCAGGCCGGGCGCAGCCCCGCCGCTGGTGCCCGAGGGGTTGGTTTGTAATAGCGTTACCGGGAAACTTTGTGAAAACCGGGGTGTGAGTGTCCCTGCCCGGGGCTTCCCGACCGCCGACATCGCCACTGCTCTGGCCGTACGGTGGTGTCCTTGCTCGTGAGGCCCCCCTCACCTGCGCTGGTGGTAGTTAATTCCTTCCACGGAGGGCATCTCACGGTGTTGAGTTTCCTGCGCACATACCGATTTTGATTCATTATCTTGGGGCTTTGTTGCAGACCCGCACTGTGGCTGGCAGAGGGGTGCAGGGAAGGAGTGTGTGCATGTTGCCAGCTGGCAGTGCCCCTGACGTGGCTGTGGCTAATTTCTTCTTGTCCTGTCACGGTCATCATTGTGGAGATGCATCCACCTTCTCCATAATTACCATTTCCATGCTGGAAAACCACTACCAGATCCATCTGAGCCTTCTCATCTCCAGGCTGAACACACTCAGTTCCTTCAGTTCTGCTTCGTTTGGCAAGTTAACTTATCTCTGTGGACTTCCACAGGTCCCTCTCCACTTTTTCAGTGCCTCTTTTGAACTGGGGAAGATCACAGCTGGGCTCAGTACTCAAGGTGTGGACCAACAAGTGACCAATAAAGTGGGATGATGACATCCCTTGATATCTGTTGGTTACGGTCTCACTGACAAAACTTGAGACACGGTTTGACTACATGACTGCAAGGGGTGTTGCTGTCCAGGTGCTCAGCTTGCTCAGCCAAACCCATTTCAGCAGTGCTATACCCCAGCCAGTCAAAGTCCAAACTCATCTAGAGCTCTGCTTTTAAAGAAGGTTGGACCAGATGACCAGGAATGCAAAGATCCCTTCTGATCTAGCTACACCTTTCAGTGATCTTGTGATTCAGTGTGTGGTGTTTTGGGGAGCTGTAGATAACATGGGTACCATGTCAACTCAGTTTGAAACAAATTGATTAATTGGCATTAATTTAAATGGTAATAGTTCATTCACTGGTACTTGTCCATTGTCTTTAGTTGTACTCTGTCATCATGTATACAAGTACTTTCCACAATATTATCATATTTTTAAAAGCTATATCTAAAGTAGATATAATTTCAGTTACCAAAGCATGATTGAATCACAATTCCTATTAAGTCACATTCCACCGTTAGGCCATTTTTAACAGAATATGTTGTCTTGGCAGTGGCTGCAAGATCCAGCTAGGACTCTGATAGATAAGAGTAATCTTTCTGAGGCAGTTTTGAGCATTACTGCAGCCGCTGCTCAGCCAGACTTTGCCAGAAATGGTGAACTCCACGGCAGTCAGCAGCACAGGATGTGCTGCAACTACCACTGCACACTTACTAAACTGTCAGTTTGTGTATGTTTATGCCAGTTTATGTATGCTAATGTTATCATATGTTAATAGCCAAGGTCTGGGCAACTTGGGAGTGCCAAATGTTTATGGTGGGGCTCAGGAGGAGGAGTGGGGTGACATAAGGCAGTTTATAATTACAATCGATAATGTGATAAAGCAGCAGCACAGAAAGACCACTGAAATGCACTCCAGTCCGTGTCTATCTTCTGCTTTGTACCAGCAAAGAAACCCTGGCCATGAGAAACAACACTGAAACTGTTTCACTGTAGTAGATACTGTGTCTTCCTGGTCTAAAGGTCTGTCTTGCAGGAGGGCAGGACAGAAATCTTCATGACTTTTGTGAAAAACACAGGGCTGTTGTATAATGCTGCTGTTAAAGTAATAAAGCTTCTGCAGGATCCCAAGGCTGTGGCCATTAGAGACAAGTAAGTGTATTCTTTTGATTTGTTCTCTCCACAGCTCTTTGAAACCTGTGATTTCTGCTAGCAACAAACCAGCTGTGAATTTTACTTTCACCAAAACTATCTCAGTTTTGTGCAGTGCAGAAATGTGGAGAGTCACGTTTGGTACATCAGTATCAAGAGGATACCCAAACAGAACCAGGGCCAAGCAGTAAGTCTCAATGTCTTTTCCCCTTCTCAAGCGGGTGTCAAATATGGAGCTAAGCTGCTGATCTGGTTGTTGGAGTAATGCTTTGGCTTTTTGCAGATAAATCAACAAAAACCATGTGGATACAGTTATATTGTAACTGGCTGCTTTTAATAAAAAGTCACAAAGATAGGAGGCCTCACTGTGCACACATGCTACTGTTTGGGGCTTTTGTTGACAGGGACCCAGACTGGACATGACTAGAAAATGTACTGGTTCAACTCGTCTGTACTACATGTGGTCCTTTGGACACAGTTCAGTATCAGAATGAACCTTCTGTCTGGTTTCTGATGGTTCTGGGGGAAAGCACCCAGAAGCCAGCATCCTGGGTCCAGAGTTGCTTGTCAAGTTGTTCATCATCTGAAAACATGGTTGAATAAATGCAGGGAAATGTATTTTTAACTCCAATCTTTGTCAAATTTTTGGAAATGGTTCAGCCCAGGGCTCAGAAATGATGTGGAAAACTCAGCAAATATGGTTAGAAGGCCCTGAAACCCACAATGCTTAGAGAAGTTGTGGATGCCCCCTGATTGGAAGTGTTCAAGGCCAGGTCAGATAGGACTTTAAGCAGCTCGATCTAGTGGAAGGTGATCCTGCCTATGGCAGGGAAGCTGGAACTAGAATGATTAAGTTTCCTTCCAACCCAAACCATTCTGTGGTTCTATGAGCTTGGTGTGGACTGTCTTGGACGACCCTAAGCGTTGCCTTCTCATTTATAAGTAAGAGTAGATTGTGCAAAAGTTCGATGCCTCTGTGGTTTAGGAGAGATAAATCCAGATGGTGTCACTCGGGCAGGGTGTGCAACAGGTGACATCAGTGTCTTCCTAAACCATTCTGCAGTCGGACTGCTATGGTCTGTCCTGCCCTCTAGTGCCTGCAGCTCCATCTCCCTCTGTCCCCTCCCGGCTCTCCCTTGCACGCATACCAGGGAGCTGCAGAGCCCTGGGGGTGCAGAGTTTGCCACGATGAGGCCTTACCTGCCTGCTGGTGACATGACCACAGATGGAGATTTGGAGAGGAAGGGCGTCAGGAGGGGTCCCCATAGGAACGTGGTGGTCACACCTGGGTTTTGCTGGGGTGGCTTCCCCAGCCACCTCATGCCAGCTCCTGGGTCACTCTGTCAGTGCTAAGGCCTGTGCCAAACAGTCCCCTTGCCTCTACCTGCTTTGCCCCAAAGAGGCAACAGCTACACCACTACCCCAGATCCCACTTCCTCTCCTTACTGTTTGTGGTTTTATGCTCCTGCAGTGACCCATGGGATGCAACGGGTCCCCTCCCCTTGCCAACCTGTCCATGTCTGGGTCTGAATTTAAGTACAGAGCTATTAGTGAGAAAACTGAGAGTGCAGTGTGAAGCTTCATAGCTCTGTGGCTCCATAAAAACGTAACCTGTTACAACAAACTCTACCACAATACACAACACTTGAGTTCTCACTATNCCAGTAGGTTCCTCCAGTGCAGTGCATTGATGAAAAATATAGGGCGTACAATTCACTATTTTATAAATTAAGAATACAGAGTAATGCCATAACTATTTAAAAAGAATAATTCAACACTTGAAGTAAAATTTCTAGAAAAAAAACCACAAATCAGGAGTGACAAAAAATAAAAACATTCCAAGTGATTACTTTCCTCTTGTAATGTTCCAAAACAAAATATTGAAGTCAGTATTTGTTTGAATCTTTTCAGTAATGATCCATAGTAGTCCTCTAGGTTATGCTGTGTCTCCTGTAAATACATGACAAAACAAGGATTCCTCGTTACTAAATAATTAAAGCAGACATAAAGTGTTCAAAAAAAACGAGCTGAAACATCTACAGTTTTCATTAATCATGTCACAAAACCTTTGTATTTCTTTAGATAAAATTAGCCTGAAGTAATTTAAATCCAAAGTTGTGACAAAAGTTTCCATCAAATGAATACAAAACCTTGGTCCTACTGAAATTGAGGTAAATCTTAACTTCAAAGCCTAAACCAGAGTTTAATTTCAAGCCTTCAATTCCAGTCATGTGCATAAAGTAAATTCTTAGAAACTTACAGACAGATGTAGTGAGCACTACCTATCTTACTTTCACACACATAACATGTTTTGCTGAATGCTTTGGGGAATCAATCATAAATGAAAACACAAACTAACTTTGTTGAAATACTGTCAATTTAGCAAACAGTGGAGGAGTTTAGTTTCCTGCTTTGAAAAGCATCCACAGGTGTGTCTGTCTACAATCTGTATCACATGTGATGCTCAATTTTAACATATTGACATTATAACAAACTACTGAGTGGATTTGTTGGTGTTTACATCTCATTACTTCTGATTTTCAACTGCCTACAGGGAGAGGTGAATACCTGACACCTTCCAAGAGAGCTTTTCCATGTAAGCAACAGCTGCCCTATCAGTTGATGTCCTAGCTCAGGATGGAAGGAAGGCAGGGTCGGCCTTTGAAGCCACATGTGCAAGTGGTCCAGGGAAAAGCCCGAATGTCCCTTTAGAGGGTACAAGACGTGGAGCAGGTCCTCGTCTTTTCAGGAGTCCTTCATGATATCCCAGTCTCAGATTGGGATCTGGTCTGCTGTGTTAGCACACACCTCCTCTGACCTGCAATGAGGAGGTATCACCAAGCAGTCTGGACAAGGCAGGGCTTTTTCCACAGCTGCAGCTAGCAAGGAAATGGTGGTGTGACAACGGAGTGAAGATGTACTTTTATAAGGAGGAAGGCTTGATGGATGGATGAGGGAAGGGCAGTGGATGTGGTATTCCTTCACTTCAGCAAGGCTTTTGATACTGTCTCCCATGGGATCCTCACAGCCAAGCTTAAGAAGTGTGGATTGAGTGATTGTGCAGTGAGGTGGATTGGGAATTGTCGTTTATGTGCCAGTAGTTGAAGGAGGAGAAAGATTGAAGCAGAGACTATTTCCTTCACCAAGATTCCAAGATCCCTTATTTATTAATTTACAGCTCTTTTTATACCCTTTTAACTTCAAGGTAATTATACAAGAAATCAGCCACCCCCTGGGGTGATTGGCTGGGGTGCCACAACACCCATAGTCAGAGCATCTTTCTACTGTTTTACAAACAAATGCCAGCAAGGTCACTGCTTAGTGAGAACCTTCACTTTCTCACAGGAAGGAAAATTCACTTGCTGCAGCACGTTAACACCCATAGGGAACTGGCTAAAGGACAGAGTCCAGAGAGTTGTAGTCAGTGGAGCTGAGTCTAGGTGGAGGCCTGTGACTAGTGGCATGCCTCAAGGGTCAATGCTGGGTCCAATATTATTTAATATATTCATCAATGACCTGGACAAAGGGATAGAGTGCACCCTCAGCAAGCTTTTTTTTGATGATACCAAACTGGGAGGAGTGGCTGACACAGCAGCAGGCTGTGCTGCCATCCAGAGAGACCTGGACAGACTGGAGAGCTGGGCAGGGAGAAATTTAATGCAACTAAACAAGAGCAAGTGTAGATTCCTTCATCTGGGGACGAACAACCCCATGTATCAGTACAGGCTGGGGGTTGATCTGTTGGAGAGCAGCTCTGGAGAAAGAGACCTGGGGGTCCTGGTGGACAGGGGGATGTCNAGTGCAGAGCCATCAAGATGATTTAGGGAGTGGAGCATCTCCCTTATGAGGAGAGACTGAGACAATTGGGGCTCTTTAACCTGGAGGAGACTGAGGGGAGACCTCATCAATGTCTATAAATATGTTAAAGGTGAGTGTAGGGAGGATGGAGCCAGACTCTTCTCAATGTCATCCAATGACAGGACAAGAGGCAACGGGAGTAAGTCGGAGCACAAGAGGTTTAGGGTAAACAAGAGGAAAAACTTTTTTACAGTGAGGGTGACAGAGCTCTGGAATGAGCTCCTCAGGGAGGTTGTGGAGTCTCCTTCTCTAGAGACATTCAAGACCTGCCTGGATATATTCCTGGGTGACTTAGTCTAGATGATCCTGCTCTGGCAGGGGGTTGGGCTAGATGATCTTCTAGGTCCCTTCAAATCCCTGACATTCTATGATTCTATGAATGCCCAACTTGAGGAGCTGGTCTGTGAACAGACACACATAGAAGTGCAGGTGTATTTTGTCAGTTTTGTCTGGTACCACTGTCAGTCAACTGGCAGGAAAGAATGACTGCAAAGAAGACTGAGGCTGGAGTTGGTGTATAGCTCCAGTCCATCATTCGTGCTCCACAAGTCAGGAAGCTGAGAACGATTTGCACTGGCAGAAATTCCCAGTGGCCAATACCTCTATGAACCTGAAGAGCTTCAGGAGCAACAGCCTTTGCTGTTACCTGCCTAGATGCCCATCTAAGTTTGTCAAGAAAGGAGAGACTAACATGAGTGAAAAAAAATCTTGATGCTGTAGTAGCTATCTTTCAAAACAGGGAAAGCAAGGAAATTCTGTCTTGAGAACATTATCAAAGCACTTGTGAAAATTATTAGGATGCTTTCAAGTGTTCTTCTCATGACCTTCTAGCACAAGGTGCAGGACAGCTTTACTTTTCAATTGTAAACATGTCAGGTTTGACTAGTAACTTGTCTTTTACAGCCCAAAATCAGCAATGTCAGCATATGGAAAACATGCTTTAATGTTCTACTCTTGCTTAGGTTCATCCTTCAGCATGGCTAGGGCACTATTTCTAAATAGGTAGGAATTAATTTTTTCTTTCTATTCTATTCATCTTCATTTACTTGATGACTTGCCTGCTTGTTCCTCAGTTTCCACATCCTCTGTTACTGCTTCATCTGATTCTTCTGTCTGGAGAGTGATGGGCTCTGAAGGCTGTTCCTCAGCAACAGGCTGGTCAGTCTCATCTGTGACCACCAGTTGGTCAGTCTCATCTTTCTCTGTGACCACCAGTTGGTCAGCCTCATCTTTCTCTGTGACCACCAGTTGGTCAGCATCATCTATCTCACCATCTTCCTGGGGTTCTTCTTCTGTTGGCCTGGTCTCTTCAGCAAGTGCCTCTGTCTGCTCAGACAGGGCTGTATAGCTAAATGCATCTGAGCGTTTTTCAACCACTGTACGAATCACGGCTGAAACAGAGAAAACCACTGTTAACAAACATGGAGGAAAAAAATATAATTTCAGATTATTTTATATACTACTGACCTATAACTTCTTAAACAGGGAAAAAGCCCAAACAAAATAACACTAAAAATGACAGAATATTTGAATGAGAAAAGCTATCCCTGTTGCTGTAGCCTAGTTGCAATCAAATTAGCAGTTTACACTGAAAGCAATGATTTTAATTGGAGTTCTTGCTAAAATGACACCTCCTACCTTAACCCATAAGTCATTCTGTAAATGTGATATTTATTCTGACTGGAAAAAAAAAACCCAAAACAAAACAATCAAGTACACCAAGCAGCCCAGATTACACTCCAGGGTTTGTTAACTTACAGTCAAGCATTGTTCTCCCCAGAACCTTCTTCTCTAGTGTTTCTTCCACTTCTGTCATCAGCCATGGAAGGAATTCTGTTTCAATATCTGTAAGAATTTAACAAGAAGACAGACAGACAGACAGTTAGAGACAGGCAGGCAGGCAGGCAAAAGAGAGAAAGAAGACAGACAGAAAGCCATCTTTTTATTAAAGATAAGGGACAGGATCTTGGGAATTATTTTAATTTGTTATACAACCATTAAGGGACGAACATCCTTGCCAAAAGACACTTGCTTTGCAAGAGACAGATGAAATCCCTCAAGTATCGTTGGGGGTTTTTATCTCCTGCCTCTCTTACTGAGGTTTCTCATAGTTACAGACTGAGACCAGAGTCCTCTCAACTGCAGTGATTTTCAAACAGCTACCACAGATGAGATACACAGTAATGTTCTAGTAAGATTAAAATAACGATCCTGAACAAGTCAGGAGAATAACATTTCCTGTCTTGCTTTCCAAAGACATCTGGTGTCTGCTCTGCTGAAAGCATTATGCTGTCTAAAGAGCTTCTGCTTACCCACGTATTTCTCAGATTGAGCTCTTAGTATACTACAGTCCCAAAGTCTGCCTCTTTTTGCAAAGTTTCCGCATTTGCCCCATGATTCATTCTGGGGAAACTGCAACCATTGCTAAGCTGTGTTCTGTGCACCTCTGCAGTGCCTGGAGAAGTGGTGTGCAGCAAGAAAGCCCATAAAATTGCTGCTGATTCTAAAATCTTGGAAGTCACCAATGTAGAACTCTGAAATAATTTTCAAGTCCTAAACCTAAATTGACTAATTTCTCTTGCTCAGATAGTCATTAAAAAAGATGACATACAGATTTCTTGGCTTGTCCTATCAAAAGACATTTACTTCATTTTGGATGTCTCTCTGCTCTACCAGTCCTAATTTATTTCTCTCCTGTTCAAAAGCAGCTCTTCTCACTGTCACACTGTCAGCTCTTGCTTATTCTTTAGTGCTTGTACAGATGACCAGTAATGTTTGTGTTAAAAACATGAGTTTGGAAACTATCTGTTCAGACACAAATGTAAATGAATAAATCTTATTCTAAATAATTGGACAATAAACTATATGTTTTTTGGTTCTTCTGAAGTTTGTATTACTCAGTTCACATATGAAAAAAAAAATAAAATACAAACCTCTTTCTATAGGGTCATAAAAAAATCCACTCTCACGAAGATTGTTGAATACCGAGGGAACGAGATCAGCCAAGTAATGCCGAGCGAATGCCCGAGCTGCAATCTTCTCTGTGGTCTCTTTCTGCTTCTGCAGCATTTCCATGTGCTGGCGTTTGCGACGTTCCTGTGAAGGCAATATTGCATGGAAAACTTTCAGGTCTTCAGCTATTACTCCTTTGAGCTAGACTTCTAAAAATAATCACTGTATAAGAATCGCAAATAGCACAGATCATCAAAAGTGCAGGTACATCCAGCCTCTACCTGCTTTTTGTGGCCTCTAACTGTTGCAAAAAGTTGTGCTACTCAATCTGTGTAGCACAAAAATCCACAAGGACTTGAGTGAAACACAGTCCTTTGTTACACCTTTTCTAATTTTGTCAAATCTGTAAAATAAGGGCCAAATAAAACCCTTCTCTGATACCTTAGTATGTATTGATCTCATGACTCTTTGTTTTGTTTTTGCATATCAAGCTGATCATTTACTTTGGAAAGAGATAAAGTTGGGTCAGAATTTTCTAAACTTTTAATCTTCCCAATATTATATACTATTTGATGTAAAAAAAAATTAGAAGTCAGACTGGTCCAAGAAAATGATAAAAAAGGTGTCTCTTACTTTCAACCACTTTATAAATTTAGCAGTTATTATGATGAAAATGCTTTAGTAATACCTGCACTAGTTACAGAGGGAAATGCTGTTGGGTTTGCTCTCTTGATCAGGTGTCTGAGTACACCAAGTCACTGGAGCACAATTGCTCCAAATAAACACAACAGCATGGTGCAGGAGCA
>VYZU01000227.1:4338-20140 GCA_013401355.1 Ceyx cyanopectus | reverse complement strand
TTTGGTTGGTTCTTTGTTGTTGATTGTTTTGCAGGGTTTGTTTGTTTTTGTTTGGGTGGGTTTTTTTGGTTGGGTTTGGGTTATTTTGTGGGTGGTTTTGTTAATTTATTTTTTTTTATATAAAATACCTAAATATTATCTAAAATAAAATAGAGTTTCCAAAATAATGAAGAGGATTCACTATCGCAAATTCAGAAGACACCACGAGGTCCAGAAGGTTTTGAATCTATTCTGGACCAAGATAGATGTGCTATATGAGAATATTCTCTCTGAAACACTATCAGTTCTCCCTGGTTTGCTAACCTGTTCTGGTAAACTATACATACTACCAGTTACTGTGGCAAGGTTTGTAGGAAGATAAACTCTTCCAGTGGGTCAGCTGACATAGATGGAAAAGACAGACAACTCAAAGATGCACAATTTAACCTTCAGATCACTAAGGTAGACAAGGAACAGGTAGTTTGCCTTTATCCTCTTTTTAAAGAAAGATTAACACATATGAGCTCTCACCTACTCTGTGAAACACTGATTAAGATTTGGACACCACCACCAAAAGAACACATCCCATGCCAGACTGAAAGACTGTAAAACAATTAAAATGAGATAAACTAATGCATCCAGTGACATTTAGCACTATTTTCCCCAGTAAACCTCACAAAATATGTTTCCTGACTACAAACCACTTTGCAAAAATGAAAAGCAGAGCAAAAAAAAAAAGACAGAAAAAGCAACCTAAGGAAAAGAGGAAAATCCCAGGAATTTTTGCATTTATCCTTTTCCCCATGATCCCAGTGTCATACTGACTAACCAGAAACTGTGGAAGTAGTCAGATTACCACATAAAACATACTGTCACCATGCTTCAACTCCTCCCTTGACAGCCTGAAAAACACACTTTCCAACAAGAGTTTTTAAAGAGAATACAGAGAAAACAAAACTGTCATGCTGCCTTAGGAAAGCAGTGAGCCATTCCCTGCATAGTGTTTTTGAGTGGTCTTCTTCACCATACACTCCCATTCTGACTACTTTTGTCAGCAGTTAGACACATGACTCAAGAGCATAGACAAATAATCTGCTGTAATTAATTTGTTTCAGATATTTGTTATCCACAGCACTCCAGTTCACTTATGTTCCAGCAGCAAAGTACTTCCCCCATAAAGTTAAAGCCATGTTTAATGGTCATCTGTTTAAGATCTCAGAGTAAAACATCTAAACCACTTTAGTAACTGATGGCCATAAACTTGTAAACTATAAGTTGTTCTTGTTTATATGAAATGAGAAACTACTTTTCTTTGGTTAGTTTGTGCCTTTTTTTTTTTTTTAAGTAAAGTTTATGGAGCAGTAGAATGAAGTAATGATAACAGGGAACAAAAAAAAAAATGTTATGTACTTTCTCACCTTCTCTTCCCACCTTGATGCTCCCTTCTCCACTCACCTCCAGGAATTAACTCTTTCAGATGTGATACTCAGAAGATGAGTTATGTTTTCAGTTCTACTCTTTTTGGTAGAGTACAAACATTTATATGTTTCTTCAGAAAAAGACACAAAACTCCTAAAGGACCAGAAACTGTAAATAAGCAATCTAGGATATGGAATCAGTAATACTGCTTGAGACCTCCAAATCATAGAACCACAGAATGGTAGAGGTTGGAAGGGACCTATGGAAATTGTCAAGTGCAACTCCCCTCCTCTATTCAGCTCTAGCAAGGCCTAAATCTGAGCATGGCATCCTGATTTTTGATGTCAATCTTCAAGAAAGATGTAACCATCTGGAAAGAGTCCACAAGACAGCAGTAGAACAACGCGACGTTTGGAAACACATTCTATGTGGGAAGATTAAAACCACTGGGGCTTAGTCTAAACAAGAGGTCTCAGAAGAGACAATCAAGATCAGAGTTGTCAAGTCATATGCAATGTCACAGGGTGTCCTGGTTTGGGTGAAAACCAGGCAAATTCTGTTCAGTGATTTTACTTTTCAGCTCAGGTTTCTAACTAACTGCACTTTCTAGAGTTAGCAGCATGTTTTGCAGACAGTGTCTGCTTCTAGCAGTGGTAACACCTCATGTTTAGAGTTACTACCAGGGATGGAATGCAAACCAAGGCCATTGCTAGAGTTTGTGTGTTGCACTGGGGGGTGCAGAAAAGCGAAAAGACCACACCTGTGGGCAGGAACGGACAGGACAGGTGACCCGAAACTGACCAACGAGGTATTCCATCCCATACACATCATATCCAGTATATAAGCTTGGGGGTCCGGTGGTTCATCCCTTATTTTGGCCCTTCTCACCCTTCTTTTTGGTCCCTTCTTCGTCCTTCTTTGGCCCTTCTCGTCCCTCTTCGCTTCCAGTCTACCTCTTTGGCTTTGGCTCTTGTCTTCGTTCCCGAGACCCGGTGCCAGAGTCCAGCTCCTCCACAGCGTCCGTGAGGGTGACGTAATTACCATCGGCGGGAGGTTGGGTTCGGTACTGGCTTTGTACATATTTGTATGTACTTCATTTTCATTTTTAATTAAATTGTTCTAGTTCCTTTTTCTAATCACTAAGTCTCTCTCTTATTCCTTTTCTCTCCCCTTTGGGGAGGGAGGGGGGTTAAAAGAGAGCGGTCTGTTATCGGTCTGGGGGTTGCCCTGACCCCAAACCACGACACAGGCAGGGAAATAATTCATTCTACTGCAATACTACGTGAAGTAGTAACACGTGAAAATTGGCATGTTTTCTAATTGCCTATTTATCGATCTAGTTTGAAAATATTTTTAATGTCGTGGCTTTGAAGAATTCACTGACAGCTCAAATAGCAGCAAAAGAGGTATCAGGACCATCTGACTGATGTCTAAGGAAACTGAATAGATAACAGATTAAATTCTGCTATGTTTGCAACAGGAACAAGGACAGGGCAAAAGGAGAATTGCAACTTGGAAGAGCAGGATCAAATGCTAAGGACCCATAAAATCAAAAGAACACAGAAAGAGAACATGGCAGAGAACATTAGAATTTCCATTATTTGACAGTATGTGAAAATAGTATGTTTAAGCAATTCTCTTAGTGTTACACTTCTGGCAGGTAACGTATAAAGAAAGCCTGAAATAATCTGTACATTCATCTCCGACTTCAGTTTCGCCTTTTTCCTCTTCCCTTAAAGGCTTCAGTGTGCAAGTAACATAGATGCTCTCTCAGTTTTAAATTAACATGCATACATTTATTCCTGCACTCTAATGCATTCTGCATTAAAAAAAAATAAAAATTATACAGGTGGATCTGTCACATGGCAATGCAGGTAGGCAGGAATTCAGCTGCAAGCACCGACTATACCAAAATGGAAGGATGGACAAAACCAAGCACAAAAAGCACAGACAAAAAAAAAATAAATACTGGTTTCAGATAATGAAGATATCTAGCATAGAGGCACAAGAGAGGGAAGAAAGCTGCATATTTCAAGCAACCTTTCCCACTACATTAAAATGAGTTTTTGCTTCTATCTTCTAGCATTACTAACTGCAGGTGAGGTATCACATTGCCCATGTAGAATTTCTAAATGACAGTGAATTAAATGTTGTCTTCTTTTGGGGTTCACTTTGACTATACTTTCAACTCAAAAGATGCCTGTAATTCATCTCTAAAGGACACATAGAAATAACCAACCTTAACCAGAAGTTAACTGGTCTGCCAACAGCTGTGTGTTCAGCTAACCTTTGTATATTTCTATACGGTATTTCTGCACGTTTACCAAATGAACGCTAAAGCAACTAGACACAACATAGTTGTGGCAAGCATAGCCCCCAGCCGACAGGTGTAAGAATGGCCAGGAAGCAGGATATATTGATTATCTACCAGTATGCATGCTGCTAACAGCCGTTACGGAGTTCCTACTCAGTTCAGTGAATAAAGTTTAGGACTCAATGAAAAAAAAAATAAAATCTAAATGATGTGGATATATCCACATTCATTCCCCTATTATCATAAATGCACTTCACTGTAAATACATTCCACTCTTTGTAGGCTCATGCAGTTGAAAGAGATCAAGAGCCTTATACAAGTTTAAATGTTTAAAGAAAGAAAAAGGGGAAAGATTTATTTAAGTACATTTAGAACTAATTCACCATGCTGTCCTAGAGTGTATCAATTCAACTGAGGCGGCATCAAGGAAAGAAGGGAAAACAGCGGCTACATAAACAGCCATTACTGCGGACGGAAACATTCCTGGGAACCACAGTTTAACTAGTTGCAAATAACTTCTGCCAACGCTTTGCAGCCACTCCTTCAGAAACGCCAAGGCTCGAAAAAATAATAAATAAATAAATAAATAAATAACCCACAAACAAATAAATCCCCTTTGTGTATCCAGCTGCACAAAAGCACGGAATAATGAAAAACTACCTAAAAGCAAATTAAAAAGTTTACCGCAACAAAAGGCAAGTCAGCCACTCAACTAAGGCACAGAAGAGATTACGTACCGACACAAAGTAAAACAGCAGCCAGACATAACAATGTGTGGGGGTCACGGCAATACCTTTATGGAGCGCGAACCATGCAAAAAAAAAAGGCGGGGGGTGGGGGGGGGGGGGGAAGAGGGGGGAAATCAGTTTCAGACACAAAAGGGTCGCCTTACTGAGGGATTTGTTTTGTCTTTTAAGAGTGCCATTAGAAGGTACTGAAGATATATCGGGTTAGAAGGAAACAACACGCGTATCCACGCATCACGCTAGAGATCTATCGCCCACGGAGCTCCTCCATAATCCACAGCCTGTCATCAGCTCTCCCAAAAGGATTAGTGTAGTTCAGGGGCTTGCCCGTCAGCTCCGTCTCACATCTAATAGTATCTTTTAGAGCAACACTATCCAAAGGCGACGCGTTAGCAAAAACAAGGTTTCTTAGAGAATACCCACTCCATAAAAAAACACCCAACTCTCAATAGGGGCAGTCACAGCGGTGAGAGCCAGGGGAGCAGAAACAAGACTATCTCGGGTTTAGCAGGAGGCTTGACGCGAAAGGGCTGGGCCCAGGTGGGTACGAAGGTGCCGCTGCGGCGGCACCTCCGCCTCTCACTTCGGGCGGCGTGTACCCGGTGCCTCTGAGTGGGAGAAGCAAGTACCGCCGCTCCGGCCAAACGCACCTCCTCATCCCGGCCCTCCAGCGACGCGTCATCCGCCGCCCGCTCGCAGGGGCTCTCCTGCTCTTCGCCCAGTCTCCGCCGCAGACGCCCCTCCGCCGCCACTCCGTCGGGGGCTGCCACCACCCCGCTAACGCCGGGCTCCCCCTCCTCTGAGAGAGTTTCCGAGCCGGAGGAGGAGCCGGAGCAAGAGGAGCCGACGTGGCCGGCGCCCCGTGGCTGCTCCGGAGCCGCCAAAACTTTCTCATCCATAGCCGCGCTCCTCCCGCCCCCTCCCCACAGAGCGCAGCGTTTCGGTAGCGGCAGCTAAGCCGGCCACCCCGCACCCGGGCGGGGCGGAGCTGGGGCGGGCCGGGCCGGGCGGAGCCAATGGCGCAGGGGTCGGGCCTGGTGAGCCGGAGCACTCCGGAAAGGTAGCAGGTGGGAATGGAAGGGGCCGCGGCGGGGACCCGGTGGTGCCGTCAGGGAAGCGGTTTCAGGGCGGCGCGGGCAGCAGTGGGGTGGGTCTACTGCGGGCGAGGGTGCGAGGAATGGGGGATCTCTCACGCTGCCTCTCAGTGAAGGCAGGAGGTAACGGCGAAGCAGCGACTTCCCCAGTCTGGTGGTCCTTGCTGCCTGCCCCGTTCGAGGCCGGCAGCCGGCGGCTGTCCGCGGTGCGGAGATGGCAGCGGGATCTGCTGGAACCTGAGGGCGTCCGGGATCCCCCCCGCCGGGCGATGCGCATTGGTGCGCCTTGGCGGGGTGCGGGTGCTTTGCTCCCTTCTCTACCTTTAAATTGAGCTAGCAGCAGTTTATGGCAGAGGCTTTGCCAGCTCCATATCGTTTTCAAAACGCTACTGACTCTTAGTTATGATCTTGAAGGAAAAAAAAAAAATTGTCCCTTTAGGTGTTTGACTTTGAAAAGCACATTGACACTGGAAGCTGAGGCCGGGCTTTCAGAGGCATTGAAACGAAGGCAGTTCTCAGGAGTTAGGCACCTGAAAGCTTTTGCAAATCCTCCTAAACAAGTAATTCATCCTTAAGGTCCAAAATTTTGGCTTTTAAACCTAGTTGCCCTGAAAATTTTTAAAATATTATTTGAAAATATTCACTTGAAAATATTCTGCTTTTGTTTCCTTTTGTCCTGAGGTCTCTATAACGATAACCTAATTTAACATACTACTATTGTACATTAATGCATACCTATATAAACCAGAGCCTTATTTGCTTATGACTGCACAGCTTGGCTAATCCAATGGTGGAATCAAAACAGATTCAGTGCTTCAGTAAAGAAAAAAATACCACATCATCACTACAGAGTGAATATCCTCTCCATTTCACAGAAAAAGAAATGTGAGCACAGATAATGACACAGTGTGTAGATAATGAAAGTGGGAGCTAAAATGCAGGTTTCCCCCTTTTAAGTTTTGTAACAAATGGAAAAAAATTTTTTGTTTGGTTGTTTTTGTTTTGGGTTCTTTGTTGTTTTTTTTTTACATTGTAATGACTGTGTGCATTATCAGATTACTAGTGGAAAGAAAAGCACCTATATGAAGCTCTCCAAATCTCAGTGCTTTCTGCTTTGAACAAGCCATTGAAGCTGGATATTGGGTCATAACATTGCTGATAGTTCTCAGCTTTTTTCTCGTCAGTACTTAGATCAAGACCTTAAATGCCTAGAAGATAACTTATTGGGGAAGATTATAGTAGTAACTAGGGACAGAATTTGACCTTGGAATTTGCCTATACCAACATTTAGTGTTAAGAAAACATGAGATATATGCGGAAACACAAGAACTAATTTTGGCTAAATAAATTATATGCTACTCCAAAACTACTTAATTAATTTTAATTAATCAGAGAAAAAAGTTCCTTCTCAGTACTACAGGTTCTGCACAAAAACCTTCTTGTATCTTCAAAACTTAGATTTATACATAATTCCCAAGTCCTCATATTTTAAAGCCAAACCTCCTCCAGTCAGATTCTGCTTCTAATTTAGTGTCATTCTTGTATGAGAAGAACTAGCTTAATTTCCTACCTGGGAATTTGCAATGTGTAAGAAAATTGCCAGGTGGTGAAAAGCAACACTGCAGATCTCTGTCACTTTTCTTTCTCCTACTACCTGAGTTGAAACTGAAAAAAATAGAGCTTAGCCAAAGTGGTTCTACACTTCAGTTATTATTGGATACCAGAAAAGTCCCTATAATCTAGGGGCAGCAAGGCATATTTTAGAATAGTCACTGAACTGCTCTAATTCATGCCACAAGTGAAATCCGGTAAGACAATTAAAATTTATTTTATCACCTCAGCATTGTTCTGCTCTAGCCTATAGATTATGCCAGATCATGTGTTTTGCTAACACAAACAGAAGAGAGGTGCTTTAATGCCTATAGTTGCTATAAGGGAGCTAAACCTAAAAGCAGCAAAAAGAGTTTACATCATTTTCTATCTTAGGAAAAGCACTGTTGTTTGCACTTCACCATCACAAATCAGTGATGTACTCTGTGGCAAGACTTTGAATACCTGTCACGTCTAGAGAAGCTAATTTTGAAAACATACTTTTAAGAAGATGCCTAATAAGCTTTGAGCACCTCTTGTCAGGCAGTGGATTCATTTCATGGATAACAGGGACAGTACTGTGTAGCTTAGAGTGGTCCAACCTCAGCTACTATAGGAGGCAGGCTCAGTTTTATGAACATTAACCCATTCACATGCTTTTTTTTCTGCCTGTGTGTTTACAAGCAGCTGTCACCTGATCTGCTGGTTACACTACCAGCAACAACAGCCACTCCACTTCCCTTCCTGCATACTAAACATGTGCTGAGTCTGACCTGGAAGAACCACTTCTTCAGATGAGTAAATCTCCATGTTTACTCAGTTTTTGCCCTCCCTGTTGAGACTGCCAGCAGCATTCCCAATTAGTGCCAATCCTGAATTCAAACTGTAATATGTATAGTCCTTTTAATTTTTAATTCCAGACTTTTGTACTGGTGGTGTATAAATATTTCATTAGCAAACTCCTTTTTGTGAGAGGTGGTTCATTCATTCATATTTCTGCCTTACCTCTGGGAAAAATAAGCTGTCTACCTGAAGTACTAGCAAAAGATGGGAAAGCAGGAACTTGTACTTTTGAGTGCTCCTCCCAGCTCCAGCAGTAAACTCTGGAATGAGCATTCTTTTCTTGGGAATATGTATTTATTTAAAATAATACATATTATTGAAAATAAATACATATTGCAGTGACATGAAGACCACCTGAAATTTTTGCTTGATGTGCTTTATCTCTACATACTTTCTCTCAAGCAATACCAAAGGTTAGGAATTAAAAACATTTTATTTGGTGGGGTACAACCCCATTGGTGTTAGTGACTGGAGTACCTGCTAATGCCAACTGTGGTGACAGGTTGGATGTGGGTAAAAAAAGTGCATAGTGGCAACTATAGTTAGTCTTAGACTAACTAATAGTCTAAGTCTTATCTTTATCTAGTCTTTAGACTGGATCAGGAACCACCAAACATAAAGCATGGTTTGGAGGTCCTTTCTTCTTATTTCTGAGGTTGTCCTTAGACCTTAGGATGGCATAACCTCAATTCATTCCTTCCCAAAAGAAATAATTCTGAGGCTCTCTCACCATTAAAGAGCTTTTTTTGACAATGCATATGAAGCACAATTTACTTTCCAAAGCATTTGCAGATCATGAAGCAAGGGCATTTGAACATGCTGATTAGCTTCAGATCATCTCAGAAAGCATTAACAGGCTGGTCATGTAACATCATAAATTTTAGCAACAATAGTTATATGCATGAACAGAAATACCCTAGGTAAATCAGCAGAACATGTAATAAACCAGAGAAAAATATAACTCCTATTAATTGACTATGTTACCAGATGTAGGGTGTCTCTGCCAGAGGAGGAAAACCAGCTAATATAGACCTCACTTGCTGATGGTGCTTTTGTCAAGTCCAAGTAGTGCAACCATCTTGTCAGGTAGAGATGATATGGTCAGGGCTAAACAGCCTAATTGCTAAAGACACTTCTCCAGATTACTGTCACTTGAGGAACTGAATGAACACTACATGAATCACTGTCAGGAGGAGACCTGCAGAAAATCACTCTTAGAGGAAACCTGTGGCAAATGTTTAAACTCTGGTATTTACATTTCTGATAACTTCAGGATGAAAACCAAGAATTCTACTCACACTCTTCAGACCTTTATATATCACAGAGCATCAATAGGTTGTACAGGAAGAGGGGGATGCATAACCCACTGATCCCTTTTTCAGTTTTCCCTTGAGGCATTGCTGTGGGATTATACCACTGTGACTAAACATCAGAAACCCGTGCTCTCAATTTCAGGCAGATTAAGGGAAATCATGAGGCTGTGTGCTGGCAGGGACAAGTAGAAGTGATACCATCTTAATCTGACTTCAGACAAAGAAGTGTGCTGTCACATTGTGCAGAGCTTTTGTACAAGTCTGCTAACAGGTGCTAGGTTTCTGGATGGATAATCCTGAAGTAAGAAGCCTTCCTCAAATTATCTTCCACCTTCACAACATCTGTGTATGAGGGACATATAGCGATGCACTAGCAGCACGGAAGAGCAGTATGAGCTTGGCACAGGCCTGTTACCACAACTGGCATACAACAGGAAGGTTACACATTCTGAGAGTTCAGTTCCCAAATTCATATTCTGTTTCATAAGGTCTGTTTTTTATAAAAATTCAAAGTCAATGCTATGACTTTTACAAAATTATGGAAAAACTCTTGCTTCTCACAGCATATTTTAACAAGATTATTGCTGTCCCTTCACAGAGCTGTAACCAGAGAAGAAGCAAAGAGATGGTAATTTCTCAATTTACCATTCAGTATCCTAGTGCTCAGTAGTGAACTCCTACAAAGAAAAGAAAAAGAAGGTCCAAAGTCAGGATGGAAACTGGAAATAACCTAAGCTCCAGCTACAGTGAGACTGGGAAGAAGACAGGAGTCTGACAGACCTTTCCTGCACAATCATTATGTAGCCAGTTTCAAGGTCTGAGAAACATAGTTAGTCATGAACTGCTAAATATAACCTAGATCTGCATCGATGCATCCTGTGGTGTATTCTGGTCACTACTTTTAGTATTCCCAAACCACATTTTAACCTTTAGTTCAACACAGAGAAAGTAAACCTAATTTGCACCTGCACCCTGAGAAATGCTGGAGTTTCTAGGCTCTGGGGCATAGTGGGCTTCCCTGGACAAGTTTAAATGCCATCAATTTTCTACACAGCATCATTTCCTTAAATAATGCCTTAGTTGACAGTGTTTGTATGGGCTGCCAAGTAGGTGAAGTCCTCCTCAGCAAATGTCAGCCGGAGCCTTTTTGAAAAACTACATCAAAATGGGCAACAAATATGGTATCCAGCAATTGCCTTGAACTGTCAAATTCTCCAAAGCTCCATGGCAACAGCCAAGGCAGAAACAGTTTTAAGGCAGCCCACGAGGTTTCTTTAAGAGCTGCTTGCCCTTCTCCCAGGCCTCACAGTTCCTAAATAGAGCAGCACAGTGTTTGAGGAAAAGCTATGATTTTCTCTGAAAAATCAACTGTTGTGTGCGAGCTCTAAAAATGGTGCCATGCTATAGTTTTGTTTGGAGGCATTCTTGCTCTCAGAAAGAGTAAATGCGAAATCCCCACTGTCCGTGTAAATAGGATTAATATTCTGAATTTCACTTTGTTCTGATCCCTCTCCAATTAATAACTAGGGTAATATCACAAACTCAGAATATCGTGACTCTAAAGTTAGGAAAACATTACATGCTTAACCAAATTAAATTTTTTAATGTATATGTGTAGTGTATGTGTTAAATTAGATATTTGAAAGCTAATTATTTGGTCTATATACCAGACTTAGAAACACAGTTTTGCTTTTTATCAAAGTATTGTTTTGTTTGTTGTATGTTTGTTTTCTTTTTCTTTAAGATCTTAATAGCAAAAATAATACATCTTTTGTGGTCTCGTTCCCATTTTCAAAATAAAATCATCTGACATAGTGATTTAGGTTTTTTTTATTCTGTTATTCTTGTAATTTACTATTTTTACATCCTACCATATATCAAAACTGACCTGTATTTCCAGGGGTAGACTAAAAAGGGTGGAAATGCACTGTTGTAACCATCATCCTCACTCTCATATAAGCATTTACACGAGAGGAAGGTTTCCTAAAGGTGACTGAATTCTTCATTTATCTCCACTGGAAGCTAGTTCCTCTTCAGATTATTGAATCATAGAAATGTCTGGACCTCTAGAGGACCTCTAGAGGTCATCTAGTCCAACCCCCCTGCTGAGAGCAGGGACATCTTCAACTAGAGCAGGTTACTTGTCAAGCCTTGTCAAGCCCTACTTTGAATGTCTCCAGGGATGGGGCCTCAACCACCTCCTGGGTAGCCTGTTCCAGTGCTCCACCACTCTTATGGTAAAGAACTTCTTCCTTATTTCTAATCTAAATCCACTCCTTTCTCGTTTAAAACCATTGCCCCTTATCCTTTCACTACAGGCCTTTGTAAACAGGCCCCCTCCAGTCTTTTGGAGAGGCTCAGCTTCCAGGTTTCACACATCTTTGCCCAGGCTTTTATGCATGATGTGAGATAAGGGGTAAGTACAAACTCAGTGGGTTCTACATCAAAATTTGGTCTTTCATGTCATCTGTGGCTTGAAAGACTGATTTCATCAATAGTGGTATTCTGTGACCATTCTTCTAAAAATATTACCTGAAGCATACCTTTTTCAACTTTTTTTTTTCTATGTTGTATTTGTCTGATTGGTAGTTTCATACTAGGAGACTTGTCTAAAAATAGCATTTTACAGTAATGTTTTAGGAGCTGAAGTTGACAAATCCACATCCTTAGATTCACTTACTGCCAAAATTCCAGTGCTATTTATACCAATATCTGTCACTGTAAAAGAAAAACTGCACTTTATAGGGATGTAGGAAACTCTTAACTTATCCCAACACTGCATGTTTAAAATAAAACATTTCATTTTTATGTTCCAGGTTGGAAGTAGTGGTCAACACTTAAAAAAGCAAATGCCTAAAGTCAGATTCCTAAACATGTACAAAGGATTCTTACAAAGCCACTTACTAATCTGAAACCAGTTTAACTTTATTTAGGGAGCTAATTTGAGGCTGCTAGCTGTGAAAATAATATACAGTGTTGCTCATCTGGTCAATGTGAATTGTGGAAAAGATTAAAAGCAAGTGCCAGGTATCTTCCTAGTCAAGTAGATCATTCTAGATTCTAGAAACCCACTCAAACTGTCAAATGTAATCAGTTTCAGACAAGGTTTTATCTCAGGCAAAAATGAGTAAGGGCTTAAAAAAAATGAGAATAATAATAATGTATTTTGATAATAATAAAGTTTTTTGAAGTAATGTGAGATTTTCCTATATAAATACAATTATCTGTGGTTTTTTTAATTATTCAGCAGTTTTTATGTCAACAGCACAGATCAAATTTGCACCTTCTCAATATATTATTCTCTCTTTTCTAAGCAACTCTCTCTAAATATTGGGGTTTCTGCTCTAAATTATCTTTGCATATGGGACATTTCATCTTTTAACCTTGACACCAGTGTAATAAGCTTGAAGCCCTTAGGTCAGCTTGTCTTCATATATTAAGTGTAGAGAGATTGTGTTTCTCCAGTGACAGCTTTTCTCCCTTGTAACTAATGAGTATGATAGGGTGTGCACTGATTCCCAGACCTCAGAGATGCAGTAAAAATATTCAAATTGAAAAATATAATCGTACACATTAATAGAAAAGATGACTGTATGAATCATTGTCCCAGCCTAAGCTTTGCCTACACAATTTAAGAAGTTTAAATTAGGGACATGTGTTGAAGGAATGATCCACTTTTCATACCAGACTGAAATGTCATAGAAGTGTCACCCAGTGCTTTCGGTATCCTAAACCCACCTTGAGCAGCTTAAAATTGTATAAAATTGCACTCATTCAAGCTGAAGTTTTCTATTATGTTTGAAGTTGGTTCAGGTGTGATCGGCCATATATTGGTTCTGTAGTTATTGTTGTGGCTTATTTTTTTTATATTTGTAGCCATTTCCAATAATATATCAGAGGAAAATCACTAATTGTGTAATCACTACAAATTATCATAGCCATTCAACACAAAACTCCTGTGCTTTTGACCTTCAGAAACAGAATCAAAATTTGGTGGATTACCTTGATTTCAGGGTTTTGATTTTACCATACTTATGAGAATCTAGCCTAATTTGATAAAAAACATATATATGTTTTTAAAGGACCAGTAAAACAGATAAATCACCCATATTTTGACTGAAATAAGTATGATACTCACCAGTGTTTAAGAAAGTCACAAAGCCAGAGAGGCTTTTAATGACACTGTGTTTCAAAATGCTGAAAATTACTGTGGGATGTCTTTGATTTCATTGCCTTTGCTACTGCATCCATGTAGCAAAGGGCATGAAGATGTGAACTGGAGGGAGGTGAAAGGAGCAGACACATGGGAAAAATGGAGAGCAGACACAAGAGGCAGAGAAGGAGAAGAGCAGAGGGTGGGTCAGAGCAAGAATGCAGGTGGTGTAAGGAGCGTATGCAGAAACTGTTGGAAAGAACAAAAAGCAGGATCTTAGGGAAGGAGAGAAGTAGAGGCCAAAAATGCTACAGGCCACAGGAGATGGAGACAAGGGAATGAAGACCACCATGGGTTTAACATGCACTGGCATCTGTAGATTGTCCCAAAATCTCATACTCTGTATTCATGCTTCTGTCAAACAACCAGGGTGAAACCTTACCACTGGGGTGAGACCAAATGGCTGTGGCAAATCCTTTGAATATGGAGTGAATTTCTTTCCTGACAGTAGTTCATTAACATAAAAGGTAACAGGTTTGCTTGCATGGTTAAGTTGATCCCAGATGGCAGCCATCCTCGCTCCCAGCTTTTCCTCCCCTTCCAACAGAGAGACAGGGGTGAAACCGTTGGTGAGAAAGGACTTGTGTGTTGAAGTACAGGAAGGGACATCTCTTCCCACATACCGTCGTGAGCATACTGCTGGCCTTGGGTAGTCTAGATGATGATGTAACACCATGTTTATGAATATAGTTGGCAACTGGAAGGAAGAAGCATCAATATTAAAGAACTTTTCCGACTCCTCTGCTGCTTCCAATTCCTCTTCCTCTGCCTGCATGGCACTTTCTGACCTTTCTGGAGTCTTTTCCTGTGGGTGGCGTGTGCGCCTCAACTGGGCTCGCTGACAGACCCTCGGGAAGCCGTCCGGAGGTGGCTGCTGGGGCAACAGGTCCGCGAGTGCCATTAACACATGGCTCCCGGGCATTACAGAGCCCAGCCGCGAGCCATGCGGCTTCCACGAGAAACCATTGAATTGGGAAAGCGAGGGTTTGGGCCGCCCATCTGGAATGGTCTTCCGTAGTGCGACCATTAGGGAGCGGCAGTGTGGCCTCAGAGGAAGTGCCCCGAAATTAAGAAATGTCCCAGGTGAGGATTCCCTGGTAACCTTAGCTTCCTTCAGTGCGTTACCCAGGAAATCTTGATGATGACCTATTCTTATTTAATCATTTTAAAGTCATTTTAATACTGTGGTTATACAATACAAGCAATTCTGCGCTACCAATAATGGATAAGGAGAAGGCTGAGTTAACAGGTTTTTTTCCTCAGTCTTCACTGACAACCTCTCTCCCAACACCTCCCAAGTTAAACTGCAAGGTGTGGATGAGGGTGGTGAAGTCCCCCCCCACTGCATGTGAATATCAGGTTTGTGACCACCTGAGGAACCTGAACATAAGTAAGGCTGTAAGACCTGATGAGATTCATCTCAGAGTCCTGAAAGAATTAGCTAATGTAGTTGCCAAGCCACTTGCCATAATATTTGAGAAGTCTTGGCAATCAGGTGAAGTCCCTGGGGACTGGAAGAAGGGACATGTTATACCCATTTTTCAAAAGGGTAGAAAGGAGGACCATGAAAACTATCACCCTGTCAGCCTTTGTGCCTGGGAAGATTCTCCTAGAGGGTCTAACAAGGCAAATAGAAGAAAGTGGGCTGATAAAAGACAGGCAACACGGCTTCATCAAGGGCAGGTCCTGCCTGACGAATATAGTAGTTTTCTGTGATAAGCATTGGAATGGGCTGCCCAGGGAGGTGGTGGAGTCCCCATCCCTGGAGGCGTTTAAGAGTTGCGTAGATGTGGTGCTGGGGGACATGGTTTAGGGCCCCTGGCAGTGTAGGGTTAATGGCTGGATTTTATGATCTTAAAGGTCTCTTCCAGCCAAATGAAATGATTCTATGATTCTATGACTACCTCAGTGGACAAGGGATGACCTATAGGTATCATCTATCTGAACTTCTGCAAGGCCACACAGTCCCCCATAGCATCCTACTCACCAAGTTGGAGAGATATGGATTTTATGGGGGGACTGTTCAGTGGATAAGGAATTAGCTGGATGGTTGCATCCAGAGGATGGTGGTCAATGGCTCAGTATCCAGATGGAGAATAGTGACAAGTGGTGTCCCTCAGGGGTCTATACTGGGACCTGTATGTTAAATATTTTCATCATTGATATTGACAGTGGGGTTGAGAGCACCATCAGCAAGTTTGTAGATGACACCAAGCTGAGTGGTGCTGTTGAAAGGATGGAGGGACAGGTTATCCAAAGGGACCTGTATAAGCTGGAGAGGCGGGCCCAGG
>VYZU01000221.1:13872-26763 GCA_013401355.1 Ceyx cyanopectus | reverse complement strand
AAGTCCAGGGTAGCAATCCTGTAATAAACAAGGCTTGGGAGCTGCAGGGAAAGGGGGAAGGAAAAATGTCATTCGAGTATTCCAGGCTTCAGAAATAGAACTAAAATTGAAAGCTGTGTGACCTCGCTTCAGCACCTGCATGTGTAAGTGCTCTACTTCCAGTGATGTGATTAGATGCTATTTTTCCCCCGGGGGCTCTGCCTCATTCTACATGAGCTAGGCCTGCTGGGGAGGAAGGCAAAGTCAGGTGGTGAAGGAGACTGCTGTCTGCAAGTCCCTTTTCACTCCATTGCAGAAGCTGCCTTCTATATAAGTCATAAGTGGGAAAAGAAAGATCATTTTAAGATTCAACTAATTGTTTTCTACATTAGCATGCCAGAAGGCTTCATCACAAAGTACCTGTGTGGTGGCAAGCAAGCCATTTACACTAACTTTTTTACAACATAACTGGTTTTGTTTTCTATGCAACTATGTTGAAAACCCCTGGTTTGCATGGAAATGCTGTGTGGAAGCACATCGAAGTGCTTATGCCAGGGCTGCAGCCAAAGGCACCAAGAGCCATGCTTTGGAGCTATGGAAAGCTTCTCTGTGCTCATACTAAGTCTTATATACTAAAATAAAGGCAACTTTCAGTCACATATGAAAACCTAGATTATCAGTTGACCCCAATTTGCATCTTCACGACGGCAATTGTACATAGACACCATAAGTACCAAACAAAAATGAGTGTGTGAGAAAGGCTACACATCAGATTTTATCTTCATCTGTTTAATAGCTACTTGTAGGTGAAAATTCTTTACACATACAAGAGTTCAAGCAGAGTCTAAGCAGCAGCATGCATTTGAGCAGTTACAAGCTGGAGCTGTGTTCTGGCACTCCACAGAGCCAAGTAGTCCAGTAATCTCTCTGGAGAAAAACAGTCACCTTGGAGGGTAAAGTGCATCAGCCAGCCCAAAGACCATCTTCTCTAAGCACACCCTGCCTAAATATGTACAGATTCCAGCCACAGACATTAAATATGTCAAGCAGTAACAACCACCTCACATGCAGAGAGGATTCTATTCTCCAGCCTATTACCACCACCCCAAAGTCCTCCATAAAACCAACTCTTGCTCTTGCCAGTGAAAGGCATAAAGATATTTACTCAGTCTTTGCAAGGCACAAGGAAGGCATCAGTGCAGCACCTTGAAGCATACCTCAGAACCACTCAGCTGAAGCAAACCATTACATTGGCACTGAAATATACACCGTAACTCTGACATTTCCTTAGAATGCCATGACAAAAAAGTTGTATTTATTAACTTCATCCTGAATGTAAGTAAACTGTGTGCTTCTTTTAAAACTAGATTCACTTCCACTTACTAGATACATGATAAAAATAACCCAAATCTGTTATTTTTCCTAAGCTTTACCCTCAGAAGAAACACTCTTGGGTAGGACTCCCAATCAAACCTAAACAAGGTAGATTGTAACCGAGCAGTTTGGTTGTGTGCCCGTCCCCCTGCCCTGGACCTTTATCAGAAGCCTGGATTTTTAATACACAATAGCTTTATATTTCCTTCAAAGGTTACAAGATGTTCTGGCTGTACTGTAAAACACAACTGAAATGCAACACTTGAGTAGCAATATAAGCAAATAATACACCCAGATAGATTATTCTGAAGTCAAACTGAGCCAAAATAACAGCTGCTTACTTACAAAATTAGTTTTTAATAACTTAATGCAGTGCAAAACCCTAAAACAGATTGTTAGCTAAATTACTCTGAAGAAAAAATGAACTAATGCATTATTTGCTCTCATGTAAAGGCTTAGCTATGCCTGGGTAAATCAGGGGCTAGCCATCCCTGCTATGTGGGACCTCCCAGCAGTATGAGGTGCTTGTTCTCCATGCAGAGATACCTTTTCAAACACATACTTTGGCCCAAAGGAACAAGATCCTACAGAATTTAATCAACACATATTAAGTGACGACCCACAGGCTGGGCTTAGAGCAGAGACTCTTTATCACAAGCCAACCACATTAAAAGGAAACTGCAGTCAACTATTCTACTACAGTAGCTTAGCCAAGGAAATCTGGGATTTTTCCACTCCTATTAACTTCTTTAGGATCTGGTGACACAATCTCCCACTTTCCCTGCACTATCTCCTTGGCTCAGCCCTGAGCACAAGCAGTGCTGGGAGTGTCTCATAGGAAAAAAAAAAAAAAAAGTAGCCCTAAACAATTCCACTGACTGTAACATGTTGTCCATGGTTTTGTCTCTCCTTTAAGGGACCCAGAAGTTTGTTCCACACACACAGAGTGCTGTGTTCAGGACTTCGTCTATTGACTGAAAGAATACTTCAGATCCTTCCTAAATATGCTTCAAGTTCCTTTGTACCTTCTTTATTCCTGCCCCAATAAAGTTTTTCATACCTGCTTTCCTCAAGGTTGTGCAAAGGGTCAGCTTAACAAAGTATAGCAACATACACATTGGATACAAACAGGTTGAACACTTAATGCCATTAGGACATCTTGCCTAAACTGGGGCCAACTTCATCCATTCAATCCATTTGTCAAGCCAGGCCACAGCCCCAAGACTAAGTCCTGCAAGACTAAAGATCTGTGGTAGGTGACCCCAGATTCCTTTCCTTGCAGTCAGTGCCTTACAAAAAAGATGGAGTTGGGGGTTTGTTTGTTTCCCTGGTCAACATAACACTAAAGGAGAAAGTTGCTGCCTCATTAGCCTTGTTATATTGTTTTTCCTTTTTAATTGTATTTCCTGCTGTTCAACAAACCTGCTGTTCCAAATGGATGATGCTGGTTGTCACAGTTCAGGGTCAGGGCAGCCTGCTAGACCTCTAACAGATGCTCTGTTAATCCCCCTCCCTCCCCAAAGGGGAAGAGAAAGGGAATAAGGGAGAGAGACCGAGAAATTAGAAAAGGAAACCAAACAGCTTTAATGAAAATAATAACCATAGAATATAAATATACACTAAACCAGTATCAAACCCCACTTCCTGATGGCAACATCATCACAGTCACCACTGATGCTGTGGACCAGGCACCAGAATTGTCCCAAACTGGGCCCCGCAGCAGATGGGAGCTGTGTTCAGGAGCTGGATTCCAGTAGTGGAGTCAGGAACACACCGATCAGGATCAAAGGCAGAATGGACAGAGGCCTCCTCGGATGAGGGCCAGTGAAGAAGGGAGGAGGAAGCTGAGAAAGCTGAGCCAAGCTCAGCGGGGCTTGACCTTCCTGATTCCTCAGCTTTTACTGAATGATGAGGTCTATGGACTGGAATCCCTCCTCGGTCAGTTTGGGGTCACCTGTCCTGTCTGCTCCTCCCTGCAGGTGCAGCCTGTCACTGGCTGCACCCCCCACCATGGTGCACAAGCTCCAGCAGTGGCCTTGGGCTGCACACCAACCCTTGGTAGTGACTCTGACCATGGGGTGTTATCACTGCCAGCAGCAGACACTGCCTGGGAAACAGCTGCTCACTTCAGACACTGCAGTTAGAGGAACTGAGCTGAATTGGTTCTGTTCTCACTCAAACCAGGACACTGGCAGAATACAGCACATATTGATGCTCTTACACACTCCCTTAGAGATGAGGTAGTGGAGCAAATAACACAAAAGTTTTAACAGATACACCAGTCAACTTGCATATTTCCATTTTCAAAGACATCCTTAGTAAAAACACCAAAGCAACGAGAAATAAAGAAAGAAAAAGCACTGCCATCCCCACAGCTATTATCATGAGCAACATGGCTGCAATGTTTGCTCAAAACCCACCACAGTCAAGCAACAGTGGGTCAGGAAGACAGACTGTAAACACATCACTAGTTAGCAGCGTGTAAGGGCTTCCATAATACCCAGGTTTCCATTTTCAGACAAAAGCTAACAGTCATAAAAAAAAACCCCAACCAATGAACTAAGAAACCCACCAACCCAAAACCCCACTTTTTAGACTCAACCTTGCATTTATAGTGATTAGAAAGCCATGCAGGCATAAGAAGAGACATGGAGTTTCTCACCTCATACATATGATGCCAGTGCTGAGAATGAATCACAAGCATGGATCCAGTTGACTCTTCTTACTAAGTATAAGTAGTATAAGTTACCCTTTTACAAGAATCATTCACAGTGAGATATTCCATCTGACCACCAGCTCTTCAGTCAAGACCATCAGCTAATCCCAGGTGAAAGGCAACATGCCAGAAAGGACACAAGGCTGTTCCTTGGGTCCTGAGTTCAACGTATTGCAACTATGAGAACCTCAGGCATAGCAGACTCAGAAGGTGGACATAAAAATGAGCATCATACTACCTTGTTTTTTCTGTTCTGAAATGGACACCCTCTTTGATAAGGGTGCCTAAATTTTACAGCAGTGACCGGAGCAAGCCTGAGAGCCATTCAGGAGGTGGGGAAGCACCTTGCCCTGGTTGGTAGGCATGGTCCAGGACTACCAGAATACTTGCATCCACTCCAGGCAGTTTTCAGCCTCAGTTATCCTTAATTTCTATGTACTCCTTGGGAAAGTAGACAATTTAGACTGGACTTGGGTAGAGAGAATGTGTCACTGGGGATATGAAGCTAGCAGATTGTTCCCAATTTCATCATGCTGCAGAAAGAAAATTGGTGAGAAAGAGTTGTAAAGGAAGCCTGTTTCAAACAGAGAGCAAATCTGAAGATCTCAAAGTAACCAGATGGGAATACATGGAGGAGTTTATATATAAACCAATTTATCAAGGTTGAAAGCATTTTTTTTTTTTTTTTGTGAAATAAGTACCTGCCTACAAATGCTTGACCTTTGGTTGCTGACAAACTTAAAAAAAAAAAAAAAAAAAAAGAGAGGCAGATAATCTCTCATAACCTCATGTAAGCACAAACCAAATCTATAAAGCTGGGTATCACAGTACCAGTGAAATTGATCCTATTTTTGAGCTTCACTTATTCCAGCTAAGTGTAAGAGAATTCCTTGTGAAATAGACATGCAAGAAAATTGTAAGTGTAAGGAAAGACAAATCCTGACCAGCAGTTAACACTTCTGGCACTGTTGAATCCATAGCATGTGAACTTCAGACTACTCATTAATTAATTGTGTTTACAGCACCACTAAGTAGAGCCTACTCCTCACCATCAGTACTAAATACTTCCTGCACTGCTGAGACCCCACCTGGAATACTGTGTCCAGTGCTGGGCACCCCAGTTCAGGAAAGACAGAGGTTTACTGGAGGGAGTCCAGTGCAGGGCACCAAGATGCTGAAGGGAGTGGAGATCTCCCTGCTGGGGAGAGGCTGAGGGAGCTGGGGCTCTTTAGCTTGGAGAAGAGGAGACTGAGGGGGGAGCTCAGCAGTGTCTATCAATATGTTAAGAGTGAGCGTAGGGAGGATGGAGCCAGACTCTGCTCAGTGTCATCCAGTGACAGGACAAGAGGCAATGGGAGTCAGTTGGAGCACAAGAGGTTGAGGGGAAACACAAGGAAAAACTTGTTCCCAGTGAGGGTGCCAGAGCCTGGCAGGGGCTGCCCATGGGAGTTGTGGAGTCTCCCGCTCTGGAGATATTCCAGCCCCACCTGGATCTGTTCCTGGGTGACTTGGTCTAGGTGCCCCTGCTCTGGCAGGGGGGTTGGACTAGATGATCTTCTAGCTCCCTTCCAACCCCTCACATTCTGTGATTCTGTAATAACAGCATGGGAATTGGTTCAGGAAAAGCTTCATGCTCAATATTCTGTGCAGACAAGGATGCAAATTGCACTTAATTCCAAAGTCAGAGATCAATTCCACAGACTGTTTTATCCCAGAGGTATGAAAGGCTGCTACTAGATCTTAACAGCACACAAAAAAAAGCTTCCTAATTTCAATACAAGACAGAGACTTCACCAGGAAAAAGAATCATGGGGCAGGCAGTGTCACTTGGAATCAGTGGTGAAAAGGACTGAGAAGTAGGGGAAAGTGACAGCCTAAAATAAATCACTAGCTGGGAAGCAGAAAAAGATCAAAGAGTGCAGAACTGAAAGCAAAGAGCATGGGAGTAGTAAGATGAAGACAACATGCAATGGATGAATTGAAAAGCATCAATTCCAAGCTTTTTACTATTATCCCCAAAAAGTACATCCAAAAAAAATGAACTAGAGAGCAGAAAAAACACAATACAAAAAAGAGAAATACTGTTTTAGCAGCAGGATTGAAGTAATATACGAATACACTCTGAACACAGACAGCTCATGAGTCTGTGCACTTGTAAAACATGCAATTGATAATCACAGATAATTAAAAATTGACTGTATTGAAGAGCTGTTTGTTGTGCTGGTGCCATCTCCTCTCTGCAGTAAATGAGGGAGCCTATGGGGAAAGAAAAAATGTCCAGTAGCATACTGGATACAGCATGGAACTAAAATATTACAACTGAACGGGGAACCATATTATAGAATTATTTAGCACACTGACAATACCAAGATGCCTGAAAGCAAAAACACAGAGCACAGCTCTTTCTCTGAATGAAGGCTTTCAACAATGAGAATAGACATCAATTTCTTTGCTAGTTCCATTAGCCACTCTTCATTACCAGTTGCAAAAGCACTGCCAGGAAACAACACAGAAATGCTGTCCAAGTGGCTTGATGTGTCCATGCCTTTGCTGGGCAACCCAACAGAGTTCTGCAACACGTGGCTTAAAACTGCATTCTGCAGCAGCACATTTTACCAGGGGGAAAGGAAAAAAACCACCCCAAAATAAACAAAAAAACCAACCAACGACTATTTATACACCATGCTTATTACTGTGGAATGGAAACTCCAAAGATTTGTTCACCATTTTCTGGAGACATGAGACCTTACTTTAGTGAGCAGCTTGACATTTTCTCCCTCCCATTCCACCATTTGAAAAGAAAGTCAGACCAGCATTTATCAGTTTAATTAGTAACATGCTTGACACTTGCTACTTGAATTTTCTTACACAAGCAGTTTTTGACAGAAGAGGAGAAAAAAAACCCCATTACTTCCCCCAACCCCATGACCAAGAGACTTAAACAGAAATTAACTCGTATCTGCAAATTAACTTTGACACTCAACTCATTAGATTGAAAATATTTATGATTAATGAAGCTTTCTCTCCCAGTTGAGTTTGCACAACTAAAGTCCTCACTTCAGCAATTCCAATACTGTCTTTTTACCTTCCTAAACAATAACTGCATTTTATGCAAAAAAAGGCAACCAAACAGCATGCATTGTGCACAATTGTCAGTCATTTCTATAATCTACCTCACCATTTAAAGCAAACATAAAACACAAAAAAGAGAGCAAATGTGTTTTTTTTTATTTCCCTGGTCTTCACAGAGACCAAAACAGTGTCTAGAAATCTTACCTGTGGTTGTTATAAAAATAGTTTTTCCTTAAGATTAAAACAGATACAGTTGGTCTGGTGTTGAATAATGTCAATAGAATGTACAGGGCTGTACTTAGACATGAGTTGGACAGAATCTGTAGAACATCAATTACACAACTGGAAAACAAATATTCTCAGGTATTTTAAAATCTAGCCATTACAAATTAGATAAAAAAAGACAGTAGTGCTACATAAAAGGATATATATTAAATCATCCAGAACTCTGGTAGTTCTATCAAAATACAAATACCAATGAACTAGTTCTGCCACCTACTAAAAGACATGCTCTTCATGTCACATGTAAACTAAGGACAGGAAAGTGTTCTGCCACTCAAAGACATATATCAAATTTGAATACTAGTCTTTTGTATGAATGTATATTGTTAAAACAAAACAAAGTTGTCTAAACAGTTACACTATGAGCAATATATGATATCCTTTTGGTGTAGAGCAGGAAATGCCAGTGCTGCTAAAGCCAGAGTGGACAGAATTGTCAACAAAGTGCAGGTATTTTTGAAGAGTGAAAAGAAGTGTTGCAAGACTAGGAAAAGTACTGTTTAGTATTTATTTTTGCACATATTTTATTTAACATCCTTTCCCTAATTGGTACTACTGGCTGAAAAATCATTCAACTCTGGTATTGTACATACTCAAATTCATATCTCTTTGTAATTAGAAATGTCTCCACATATTGATTCCATGCAGCACCTGAACCAATATGCTGATAAACACAGCTTTCAATGTAACATTTCTAACTGATATAATCCATCTTCTTCTGTTTGCACCTTAGACATCAGGAAGCAACACTGCTGTAATGGTATTCACAAGAGTTTACAAGAGCAAGTTATTAAATTGCTTAACCTATGAAGCATGCTGCTTGCCAGAAGGCCAAGAGAATATACAGGCAAAAAGAGTCGGTGATTCCTATTTTGTTTTGTTTCTTTTAATTTCCCTATCACATATATATGAAGATTAGTCACCAGCAAAAATTGCATTAATTTCTCAATACTGATAATAGTTATATCAAGACCAGCACAAGACCTATACAGTAGCTCAGTTTTTTCAGACCAAAGTTTATACAATGATTACTTTTTCTTCTCAACTGATAATTAGCTATTCTGCTTTTAGATTTTAATAGTCAGTATGCTAGCTTCAGGTTTAAAAATCTTTACATATATTCATACATATGTATAAAGTATTAAATCTTAACAACAAAGCCCTATAAACTGAGGTTCACTGTTTCTGCACTTAACTTGCCACCACTCAGACTGTGAATCATGGCAATCATATTGGAATGTTTGTTCAATTCTTCCTTCTGGAGTTTTACAAGTGCTTCTTTTTCTTCCAAGCGTCCTTCCAACTGAGATTTTTGAACTTCCAGAGAGGATGCCTGCAAAAAAAACATATTTCCATTATAGTCTGACATACATACACAATACTGTGAAAGCTGAGCAAGTAATTCAACAAGTAATTCAAAGGTATTTGAAAGTTACAAGCTTGTTACAGACATGTCTCTCAGCTGTACATTTGGTGCACACTACACCAACTGCCACACTTCAAACTGTCAGACACCATGGGAAAGCACCAGAAGAGTTCACAGTGAAGAAAACATCCACATTTCATTTCAAGTGCCACACCAGTAAATATTTACTGAGAACAGACGAAATATTTGCTATATACTGTATAATATTACCTGGAGAGATTAGGCTTTGCTTNGAAAGGAAAAAAACCACCCCAAAATAAACAAAAAAACCAACCAACGACTATTTATACACCATGCTTATTACTGTGGAATGGAAACTCCAAAGATTTGTTCACCATTTTCTGGAGACATGAGACCTTACTTTAGTGAGCAGCTTGACATTTTCTCCCTCCCATTCCACCATTTGAAAAGAAAGTCAGACCAGCATTTATCAGTTTAATTAGTAACATGCTTGACACTTGCTACTTGAATTTTCTTACACAAGCAGTTTTTGACAGAAGAGGAGAAAAAAAACCCCATTACTTCCCCCAACCCCATGACCAAGAGACTTAAACAGAAATTAACTCGTATCTGCAAATTAACTTTGACACTCAACTCATTAGATTGAAAATATTTATGATTAATGAAGCTTTCTCTCCCAGTTGAGTTTGCACAACTAAAGTCCTCACTTCAGCAATTCCAATACTGTCTTTTTACCTTCCTAAACAATAACTGCATTTTATGCAAAAAAAGGCAACCAAACAGCATGCATTGTGCACAATTGTCAGTCATTTCTATAATCTACCTCACCATTTAAAGCAAACATAAAACACAAAAAAGAGAGCAAATGTGTTTTTTTTTATTTCCCTGGTCTTCACAGAGACCAAAACAGTGTCTAGAAATCTTACCTGTGGTTGTTATAAAAATAGTTTTTCCTTAAGATTAAAACAGATACAGTTGGTCTGGTGTTGAATAATGTCAATAGAATGTACAGGGCTGTACTTAGACATGAGTTGGACAGAATCTGTAGAACATCAATTACACAACTGGAAAACAAATATTCTCAGGTATTTTAAAATCTAGCCATTACAAATTAGATAAAAAAAGACAGTAGTGCTACATAAAAGGATATATATTAAATCATCCAGAACTCTGGTAGTTCTATCAAAATACAAATACCAATGAACTAGTTCTGCCACCTACTAAAAGACATGCTCTTCATGTCACATGTAAACTAAGGACAGGAAAGTGTTCTGCCACTCAAAGACATATATCAAATTTGAATACTAGTCTTTTGTATGAATGTATATTGTTAAAACAAAACAAAGTTGTCTAAACAGTTACACTATGAGCAATATATGATATCCTTTTGGTGTAGAGCAGGAAATGCCAGTGCTGCTAAAGCCAGAGTGGACAGAATTGTCAACAAAGTGCAGGTATTTTTGAAGAGTGAAAAGAAGTGTTGCAAGACTAGGAAAAGTACTGTTTAGTATTTATTTTTGCACATATTTTATTTAACATCCTTTCCCTAATTGGTACTACTGGCTGAAAAATCATTCAACTCTGGTATTGTACATACTCAAATTCATATCTCTTTGTAATTAGAAATGTCTCCACATATTGATTCCATGCAGCACCTGAACCAATATGCTGATAAACACAGCTTTCAATGTAACATTTCTAACTGATATAATCCATCTTCTTCTGTTTGCACCTTAGACATCAGGAAGCAACACTGCTGTAATGGTATTCACAAGAGTTTACAAGAGCAAGTTATTAAATTGCTTAACCTATGAAGCATGCTGCTTGCCAGAAGGCCAAGAGAATATACAGGCAAAAAGAGTCGGTGATTCCTATTTTGTTTTGTTTCTTTTAATTTCCCTATCACATATATATGAAGATTAGTCACCAGCAAAAATTGCATTAATTTCTCAATACTGATAATAGTTATATCAAGACCAGCACAAGACCTATACAGTAGCTCAGTTTTTTCAGACCAAAGTTTATACAATGATTACTTTTTCTTCTCAACTGATAATTAGCTATTCTGCTTTTAGATTTTAATAGTCAGTATGCTAGCTTCAGGTTTAAAAATCTTTACATATATTCATACATATGTATAAAGTATTAAATCTTAACAACAAAGCCCTATAAACTGAGGTTCACTGTTTCTGCACTTAACTTGCCACCACTCAGACTGTGAATCATGGCAATCATATTGGAATGTTTGTTCAATTCTTCCTTCTGGAGTTTTACAAGTGCTTCTTTTTCTTCCAAGCGTCCTTCCAACTGAGATTTTTGAACTTCCAGAGAGGATGCCTGCAAAAAAAACATATTTCCATTATAGTCTGACATACATACACAATACTGTGAAAGCTGAGCAAGTAATTCAACAAGTAATTCAAAGGTATTTGAAAGTTACAAGCTTGTTACAGACATGTCTCTCAGCTGTACATTTGGTGCACACTACACCAACTGCCACACTTCAAACTGTCAGACACCATGGGAAAGCACCAGAAGAGTTCACAGTGAAGAAAACATCCACATTTCATTTCAAGTGCCACACCAGTAAATATTTACTGAGAACAGACGAAATATTTGCTATATACTGTATAATATTACCTGGAGAGATTAGGCTTTGCTTCCAGGGAATGCAAACACAGCACATGCATTTGCCAGATTGCACACTTTGCATTTGCTGATCAGTTTGCATGTAAAATTAATCTCTGCCTTGGAAGTTTACAGGGAGCCTTACCTACAGACAAGGAGGCATGGGTAGCACTGAGGTTTTGGGGATTTAGCTTTGTATTTTTAAACATTAACCTGGTATAGTCAAACTGGTCACCANAAAAGAAAGTCAGACCAGCATTTATCAGTTTAATTAGTAACATGCTTGACACTTGCTACTTGAATTTTCTTACACAAGCAGTTTTTGACAGAAGAGGAGAAAAAAAACCCCATTACTTCCCCCAACCCCATGACCAAGAGACTTAAACAGAAATTAACTCGTATCTGCAAATTAACTTTGACACTCAACTCATTAGATTGAAAATATTTATGATTAATGAAGCTTTCTCTCCCAGTTGAGTTTGCACAACTAAAGTCCTCACTTCAGCAATTCCAATACTGTCTTTTTACCTTCCTAAACAATAACTGCATTTTATGCAAAAAAAGGCAACCAAACAGCATGCATTGTGCACAATTGTCAGTCATTTCTATAATCTACCTCACCATTTAAAGCAAACATAAAACACAAAAAAGAGAGCAAATGTGTTTTTTTTTATTTCCCTGGTCTTCACAGAGACCAAAACAGTGTCTAGAAATCTTACCTGTGGTTGTTATAAAAATAGTTTTTCCTTAAGATTAAAACAGATACAGTTGGTCTGGTGTTGAATAATGTCAATAGAATGTACAGGGCTGTACTTAGACATGAGTTGGACAGAATCTGTAGAACATCAATTACACAACTGGAAAACAAATATTCTCAGGTATTTTAAAATCTAGCCATTACAAATTAGATAAAAAAAGACAGTAGTGCTACATAAAAGGATATATATTAAATCATCCAGAACTCTGGTAGTTCTATCAAAATACAAATACCAATGAACTAGTTCTGCCACCTACTAAAAGACATGCTCTTCATGTCACATGTAAACTAAGGACAGGAAAGTGTTCTGCCACTCAAAGACATATATCAAATTTGAATACTAGTCTTTTGTATGAATGTATATTGTTAAAACAAAACAAAGTTGTCTAAACAGTTACACTATGAGCAATATATGATATCCTTTTGGTGTAGAGCAGGAAATGCCAGTGCTGCTAAAGCCAGAGTGGACAGAATTGTCAACAAAGTGCAGGTATTTTTGAAGAGTGAAAAGAAGTGTTGCAAGACTAGGAAAAGTACTGTTTAGTATTTATTTTTGCACATATTTTATTTAACATCCTTTCCCTAATTGGTACTACTGGCTGAAAAATCATTCAACTCTGGTATTGTACATACTCAAATTCATATCTCTTTGTAATTAGAAATGGCTCCACATATTGATTCCATGCAGCAATGGCA
>VYZU01000219.1:5457-19743 GCA_013401355.1 Ceyx cyanopectus | reverse complement strand
CTGTGCCATGGTCCCCGTGCCACTCTCCCAGGTTATACCAGGTCCCGTTCGAGATGCCCGGCTGCGAGGGCGACCCTCAGACCCTGCACCTCGTGGGCGACTTTTCTGCTCCCGCCGAGTTTTTCGTGACCCTGGGGGTCTTCTCCTTCCTCTACTCCATGGCGGCCCTGGTGCTCTACCTGCGCTTCCATTCCCTCTACGGCACCAACAAGAAGCTCCCGTTCACGGTAAGGGGGGGATGGGGGTGCTGAGCTCCACCCCCGGGCTGGGAATAGGGGTGCTGAGCCCGGTCTGTGTGTCTGTCCCCTCTTTCCTGGCAGGGGATGGGAGTGCTGAGCCTGGTCTGTGTGTCCATCCCTCTTTTCCCAGTAGGGGATGGGAGTGCTGAGTCCAGTCCATGTGTCTGTCCCCCTGTTCCTGGAAGGGGATAGGGGTGCTGAGCCCGGTCTGTGTGTCTGTCCCTCTTTTCCCAGGAGGGGATGGGGGTGCTGAGCCTGGTTTGTGTGTCCATCCCCCCTTTCCCAGGAGGGGATGGGGGTGCTGAGCCCAGTCTGTGTGTCCGTCCCCCCTTTCCTGGCAGGGGCTGGGGGTGCTGAGCCCGGTCTGTGTGTCCGTCCCCCCTTTCCTGGCAGGGGCTGGGGGTGCTGAGTCTGTCCCCCTGTTCCCGGCAGGATTTCTGCGTCACCCTTTGCTTCGCCTTCTTCTGGCTGGTGGCGGCGGCGGCGTGGGGCAAGGGGCTGAGCGACGTGAAGGCGGCCACGAGGCCGGGCACCCTGATCGGTGCCATGGGCATCTGCCACGGCGAGGCTGCCGTCTGCAACGCGGGCACCACGCCCGCCATGGGGCTGGCCAACATCTCCGTGGTGAGAGCCGGGCACACGCGGGTGCACTGGCACACGGGGCCAGGCGTGGTTTGGAGGGGCGGGTTGGGGGGTCACGAGTGTGCGTGCACAGAGGCACCCCATGCTGGTGTGATGGGCACATAGGGGTGTGCACACACACGGGTGTGCACACGAGCGTGCACACCTGCACACGTGCACAGCAGCATGTGCAAGTGAAGGCAAACGCTCTCATGTGCACATGCATGTGCACACAACACATGCACACACAGGGCACACGTATGTGCACACACACAACACATGCACACACAGCACGTGCAATGTGCAGGCATGCACTCACATGTGACACCTGCACACACAACAAATGCACTCACAGGGCACACATGTGTGCACACAGAACACATGCACACACAGCACGTGCAACGTGCAGGCATGCACTCACATGTGCACACGTGCACACACAACACATGAACACACAGCACACGTGTGCACACACAACACATGAACACACAGCACACACAAGTGCACACGCACAACACATGCACATACAGCACATGCAACGTGCAGAAATGCACTCATGTGACAGTGCACACACACAACTCATGCACATGTAGCACACATACACACCTGAATCACAGAGTTCACATGTAGCACACAGGTGCACACCCACATGCACACACAGCACACGCATGCACACACGTATGCACACACATGCCCATAAACATGTTCACATGGCACACACAGATATACACACACATACACACACACATGCATGCCCTAGCATGCACACACACATGTGCACACACGTGTGGATGCCCACACACCCTTGCCAAACCCATGCACACGAATGTGCACCCAAGCTATGTGTGTTCACATGACAATGCACACACAGAATCACTTTGCACATTCACATACACTGCACACGTTCAGGCGTGCACACAGGTGGGTGCACACACATGTACGTTCCCCAGCCAGCACTTGTGCACACGCACGTGTCAACTCACAGGGCTCAGCCAGGAGAGGGTGGCGGGGACCCCCTCGTGCCACAGCCACAGTGGTCAGGCCGTGTCAGTCCCACGGGACACAGGACACACCCTGGACCCCCATGAGACCCCCCCCGAAGACATAGGGGACCCCCACGCCAGGGTGGGCAGCAGTGAAGCAGCCTCTGGCACGGGCGCTTGGGGTGCAGGGGGTGCATGAGGTTCCTGGGACACGGGGGGCATGGGGTGCATGGGGGACATGGGGTGTGTGGGGTGCAGCAGGGGGTGCATGGGACACGTGGGGTGCGTGTGACATATAAGAATACGTGATATATGGGGTGCATGGGGTACATGGGGTATTTGGGATATATGGGGTACATGGGGTATATGGGGTGCATGAGATATATGGGGTACATGGGGTGCATGGGGTACATGGGATATATGGGATATATGGGGTACATGGGATATATGGGGTATATGGGGTGCATGGGGTACATGGTGTGCATGGGGTATATGGGATATTATGGGTTATATGGGGTGCATGGAGTATACAGGATATAGGGGGTGCATGGGATATATGGGGTGCATGGGGTATATGTGATATATGGGGTGCGTGGGGTACACAGGGTGCATGGGGTAGATACCGGGGGGCACAGGAGATGCACGGGGTGACTGGAGTGAGTGGGGTGCCCAGGGCACACGGGGTGTGTGAGGGGTGCACAGGGGGCACAGGGCATGCCGTGTACAGGGGGTGCACAGGCTGCTTGGGGCACGGGAGGTGCCCAAGGTCTGTGGGTGCATGGGGCTCGTGAGTTGCCCAGGGCCGGGGCTCACCCATGGGTGACCCCCACGGGGGGTCCCTCCTCTCCCCGCAGCTCTTCGGCTTCATCAACTTCCTGCTGTGGGCTGGGAACTGCTGGTTCGTGCTGCAGGAGACGGCGTGGAGGGCACAGGCGGCACCCCGGGACCCCGCCGCTGCCGCCGAGCAGGGTGCCATCGACAAGCAGTAGCACCCATGGGTGCCACCCGTCCCCCTGGGACCCCACCGCCACCGAGCAGGGTGCCATCGACAAGCAGCGGCACCCATGGGTGCCACCTGTCCCCTGGGACCTCGCCAAGCAGGGTGCCATCGACAAGCAGCAGCACCCATGGGTGCCACCTGGCACCTCACAGAGCAGGGTGCCATCAACATGCAGCAGCACCCATGGGTGCCACCCATGCTCTGGGACCCCACCAAATGGGGTGCCCTTGACAAGCAGCACCCATGGGTGCCACCTGTCCCCCAGGACCTCGCGCCGGCCGCCAGCCCGGGAACAGGGTGCCACTGGCCCCGGGTGGGGGTATGGGTGCTATAGGGGGGCACATGTACCCCAGGGCAGGGGCATTCCCCTGGCTGTCTATAGGGGTCTGTGGCACCCGAGGTGCCCGGTGCTCTTAGGGGGGCTCGGGGTGTGATGCCCGGGAGGGGGGTGCTGGAGGTGGAGAAGGTCCTGAGTAGCAGCTCTATATAGGGGTATATATGTCTAGGGGGGTATATGACCCCCCCTGGGTGCCCTGCTCTGTGCCAGGAGCTTCTATAGGGGGTGTCTATGATTCCTGGGTGCCCTGCTCTGTGTAAGCTTTCTATAGGGGGTGTATGACCCCCCCGGGTGTCCTGCTTTGCATAAGGAGCTTTATATAAGGGGTATGTACAACTCTCGGCTGTCTTGTCCTGTGTAAGGAGCTTTATATCGGGGATATTCCACCCCTGGGTGTCCTGCTCCATATAGGAGGTATAGAGGACCCCTGGGTGTCCTGCTCTCTATAAGGGTGCATATCACACCTGGGGCCCAGCTCCATAGAGGGGCTGTTTAACCTGTGGATGTATAGGGGCTCTATATGAAGCCCCGGGCATCCTGCCCCCTGGAAGGACACAGATGCCATCCTGCTGGCCAGCTCTGGAGGGGCACATATAGGCTGGAGTTGGGAAGCTTATATAGCCTCCGGGTCCCTAGCCCTATATATAGGGGTACATATATGACCTCTGGGTCCCCAGCCCTATACACAGGGATATATATATATATATCCTCCAGGTCCCCAGCCCTATATACGGGGGTATATATATAACCTCCGGGTCCCCAGCCCTATATATGGGGGTATATATATAGCCCCCGGGTCCCCAGCCCTATATAGGGGGTGTGTATATATAGCCCCGGGTCCCCAGCCCTATATAGAGGTGAATATGTATAGCCCCGGGGTCCCCAGCCCTATATATGAGGGTATATAAATAGCCCCCAGGTCTCCAGCCCTATATAGAGGTGTGTATATATAACCCCTGGGTCCCCAGCCCTATATATGGGGTATAATCCCCAGGTCCCCAGCCCTATATAGAGGTGTGTATATATAACCCCCAGGTCCCCAGCCCTATATAGAGGTGTGTATATATAACCCCCGGGTCCCCATACCTATATATGGGGTATAATCCCCGGGTCCCCAGCCCTATATAGAGGTGTGTATATATAACCCCCGGGTCCTTGGGCCCATATAGGGTAGCTCAGGTCTCCAGGCCGGTGTGGGGCTCATATGTCACCCCCGGCTGTCTGAGCAGGAGCACTCCCCGGGTCCCCAGCCCGGTATGGGGTGTAGCTATAACCCCCGGCCCCATATAGGGGTATATGGACCCCTGGCCCCATACAGAAAGAAACCTGGGACCCCAGTCCTGTATAGGGTGTGTGGACAGGACCTCCATCCCCAGCGTTATATGGGGGGATGTGTAAGCATGAGATCCCCCACCCCCAGCCCCATATAGGAGTATATCCCCTCCCACCAAGTACAGTATAGGGATCTATGTCATGCCTGGCTGCCTAGTCTGGTATAGGGCTATATGGACCCCTGGCTCCCAGCTCTTTAGAGTGGTGTATGAACCCCCAGCCCAGTATAGGGGTATTCAGACCCCTGACCCCATATAGCAGCATATGGACTCCCCAGCCCAATTTAATAGTATATGGACCCCCAGCCCCATATAGCAGCATATGGAGCCCCTAGTGCCATATAGCTGCATGTGGACCCTCCAGCCCTGTATGGTGGCATATGGAGCCCCCGTCCCATATAGCGGTATATGGAGCCCCCAGTCTCCTATAGCAGCATATGGAGCCCCCAGCCCCGTAGAGATGCATAAAGAGCCCTCAGTCCCTTATAGAGATATAAGGAGCCCCCAGCCCCATATAGCAGCATATGGACCCCCCAGACCTGTATAGCAGCATATGGAACCCCAAGTCCCATATAGTGGCATATGGAGCCCCCAGTCCCATACAGTGGTATATGGACCCCGCAGCTCCGTATAGTGATATATGGAGCCCCCAGCCTTGTATAGCAGCATATGGATCCTCCAGCTCCATATAGTGGCATATGGAGCCCCCAGCCCTGTATAGTGGCATATGGAGCCCCCAGCCCCGTATAGTAGCATATGGACTCCCCAGTCCTATATAGTGGTATAAGGAGCCCCCAGTCCCATATAGCGGCATATGGACCCCACAGACCCATATAGCAGTATATGGAGCCACAGTCCCATATAGTGGTATATGGAGCCCCCAGCCCCGTATAGCGATATATGGAGCTGCCAGCTGCGTATAGCAGTATATGGAGCCCCCAGTCCCATACAGCGGTATATGGAGCCCCCAGCCCTGTATAGCAGCATATGGAGCCCCCTGTGCCGTAGAGAACCCCCAGTCCCATATAGGGATATACGGAGCCTCCATCCCCATATAGTGGCATATGAAGACCCCAGTCCCATACAGCACTATATGGAGCCCCCATCCCTGTATAGCAGCATATGGACCCCCAGTCCCATACAGCACTATATGGAGCCCCCAGCCCCATATAGCAATATATGGACTCCCCAGTCGCGTATGGTGGCATATGGACCCCCCAGCCCTGTACAGTGGTATATGGAGCCCCCAGTCCCATATAGCGGCATATGGACCCCACAGACCCATATAGCAGTATATGGAGCCCCCAGTCCCATACAGCGGTATATGAACATCCCAACCCCCTATAGCAGCATATGGAGCCCCCAGTTCCATATAACGGTATATGGAGCCCCCAGACCTGTATAGATCCCCCAGTCCCATATAGTGGTATAAGGAGCCCCCCAGTCCCATATAGTGGCATATGGACCCCCCAGCCCTGTACAGCGATATATGGAGCCCCCAGTCCCCTATAGCAGCATATGGACTCCCCAGTCCTATATAGTGGTATAAGGAGCCCCCAGTCCCATCTAGCGGCATCTGGAGCCGCTGGGATCTGCCGGCAGCGGGTGCACCCCGGGCCGGTACCGGTGCAGGGCAAGCCCCGGGGCGGGGTCGGGGCGGGGTCGCTCACCGGGGACTACACCGCCCGTGGTGCCGCGGGGCGGGCGGGGGCGCGCGGCGCATGCGCGCTCCGGGTCCGGGGGGGGTGTGTGTGTGTGTGTGTGTGTGTGTTAAGAAAGATCAAGTGAAGTCAGAGCATTCTCTCTCACTTTTACTGCAGCACGGCACATATCGGCAACCATTCGACCAGCAACTCTCGTCTCAAATATATTTGAAACGGCAAAGTTAAAAACTTTCTCCAAGGCAACCTAAAAATGANGTGAGAGCAGCGAACGGGGCCGCGCCCGCCGCCCCCCGGTCCTAGCGCCGCCGCGCGGCAGGCGGGCAGAGGGCAGCGGGTAGCGGGCATCCTGCACCGGGAACAGCTGGGCACTGGGCATGGGCATCCTGCACCGGGAACAGCTGGGCACGGGCATCCTGCAATGGGAACTGGGTATCCTGCACTGGAGACTGGGCTAAGGCATCATGCACTGGGATCCAGGAACTGGGCATCCTGCACAGTGAGCAGGGCACTGGGCACTGGCATCCTTCAGTGGGATCCAGAAACTGGGCATCCTGCACTGGGAACTGGGTACTGGGCACTGGCATGCTTCAGTGGGATCCAGGAACTGGGCATCCTTCACTGGGTACTGGGCACTGGGAATGGGGGATTCTGGATTGGGAACATGGCCCTGAGCACTGGCATCAAGCACCAGGAAATGGAAACTGGGCATCCTGCACCAGGAACTGGGTACTGGGAACTGGGCATCCCTCAATAGGAAAAGGGTACTGGGCACTGGCATCCCTCACTGGGAACCGTGAACTGGGCGTCTTGCACTGGAACTGGACAGCAGGCACTGGGAACTGGGCATCCTGCACTGGGAACCAGGCAGTGGGCACTGGGAACGGGGCACCAGGAAATGGGCAGAGGGAAACATCCTGTACTGAACAGCCAGAGCTGCCACCAGGCACCCCAGTCTGGTAACTGGGATCACTGTGCCTGTTACTGGGAGCCAGTTACACCATCTTGGGTGCTAGATATCCCCAAGTGTGGTGGGCACTGGGTAGCCCAGACCAGAAACTGGGTAGTCCATACTGGAAACCAGTTGCCACTGGACCAAGCAGAGGGCAGCGGGTACCCCAGTTGGGGAACCAGGCACTGGTCTACCCTGCATAGGAGCTGGGCACTGCACAGTGGGAACTGGGTGCCCTGTATTGGGGAGCTGGGCACAGCCCTGGTGGGCTCTGCACACTGGGATCAGTCACTCCAGGGTGGGCATTGCCCCACTGATGGCTCCTGGTGTGGCTGGGCACAGCTGGGCACCCAGCACATCATAGCCAGATGGGACTGTGTGGCCAGCTCAGCATGGCCAGATGGGACTGGGCACCCAGTATGGCACAGCCAGACAGCACTGCGTGCCCAGTATGGCACAGCTGACCAGGACACTGTCACCACTGTCCCAGTGGCCACCAGGACTCCCAGTGCAGCCAGCTGGGGCCGAGCTGGGCACAGCCAGCAAGGGGACCAGGGTGTGCCAGGGAGCACCCACATCCCACTGGCAGCACCCAGCACAGAGTGTGGGGGGAGTGTGTCACCCCTCAACCTGGGTGGGTCCCTCCCAGATTTTGGCCTCTGTTGTATCACTAGTGGCACTGGAGGGCCGGGGGTGGTGCTGGTGCCAGGGACTCAGGACCCGCGGCCCCGGCTGGATGTGACTGAGGGCAGCGGGACCGGCCCCGTGCCCACCCCCTGACGGGTTCTGTCTGTGCCAGGGCCCGGCCCGGAGCTGGAGGACACCGGGAAGAGCAGCAGCAAGAAACTGGACGCCATGACTCTGATCAAGGAAGGTAGGGCTGGGTTGGCACCTTTGGGGCAAAACCCTGGCATTTTGGGGTTGTTCTTACCCTCCCCAGCCCGGCTCCGTCGCTCACCAGCCCCCACCCCCTTGTGCCCCCCGCAGACATGAACATCTTCGGGCACTGCCCGGCGCACGACGAGTTCTACCTGGTGGTTTGTAACCACTGCAGCCAGGTGGTGAAGCCTCAAGCCTTCCAGAAACACTGCGGTGAGCCGGGGCGGGCACCGGGCACCTCCCCCCAGCCATGGCATCGCCGCTGGCACCGGGGGGTGGCCCTGGGGGTCCAGCTCAGGGTCGGGTTGGGAGACGGGGGGGGGGGAACCCCAGCCCCTGCCAACGTGCCCGTGTGCCAGCAGAGCGCCGGCACGGCCCGCTCAGCAAGCTCTATGCCCGCGCTGCCGCCGCCGCCGCCGCCACTGCCACCACCAAGTGCCACGTCAACGGCCAACCGGCCACCGGTGGGACCCCCGGCGCGGGCAAAACGCTGCGGGAGAAGCCGCCGGGTGCCCGCGGGAGAGTCCAGCCCCTGCCCGAGCGACCGGACAAGGACAACAACCTCTGGTGAGCCTTGGCACTGGGGCTTCTGCCCCTTCTGTGCCACGGGGCTGCTCTGGATGCACCCACAGTTTGGATGTCCTATGTGGCACAGCTGGCCAGGACTGGGCAGTCAGTATGGCACAGCCAGACAGCAGTGGGTGCCCAGTATGGCACAGCTGACCAGGACTGGGCAGTCGGTATGGCACAGCCAGACAGCACTGGGTGCCCAGTATGGCACAGCTGACCAGGACACTGTCACTGCTGTCCCAGTGGCTGCCTGTTCCCCCAGTGCAGCCAGCTGGGTCCTGCCATCCCCTGGGCACAGCCAGCAAGGGGACCGGGGTGTCCCCTGGTCTCCCCTCACCCACCCTTTTCTCTGCCAGCTTGTTCGTGCCCGTGGTCAACCTGGAGAAGATCCCCAGCATCCCCAAACCAGACGGGCAGGGGATCAAGGTGCCCCCCAAAGCCGTACCCACCAACTCCAAGGAACCCCTGGGGAAACCGGCCACAGCCGCCGTGCCCAAGGAGCCACCAGCACCGGCCGGGCTCGGGGGGGACTCGGTGGCACCGGCCGATGCCCCCAGCTGCAAACCAGAGAGTGTGCCCGCCCCAGGGGACAAGGACATGGCCGCCTCCAAGCCACCCCCCAGGTCCCACAAGAAGCTGGCACGTGAGTGTCTCCCCACCCCAGGTCCTTGCTGGTGGCGGGGTGGGAGTGGCAGCTTGGTGCCCATGTGGCACCCGATCCTGGCGTGGCTCTGGATCCCAGCATGTCACCGGATCCCGGTTTGGCACCAGATTCTGGTGTAACTCTGGATCCCAGTGTGGCACTGGATCCCAGTATGACACTGGATCCCAGTGTGGCACCTGATCCTGTGTGTAGCTCTGAATTCTGGTGTGGCACTGGATCCCAGGATGGCACTGGATCCTGATGTCACTCTGGATCCCAGTGTGGCACCAGATCCTGGTGTAGCTCTGGATCCCAGTGTAGCTCTGGATCCCAGTATGAGACTGGATCCCAGTGTGGCACCAGATCCTGCTATAGCATCTCCAGGCCTGGCTGGGGTGGGTCGGGGTGACCCCACAGAGGCCCCCCATCCACAGCCAGTGCTGGTGGTCCCAGTGAGGCTGTGCCCTCTGCCCCCCATGAGGCTGTGCCCCCCACCCCAACCCCCCCTTAACACCACTCACACTCATCCCACCACCCACACCTGTGGAAACCCCATCCAGGGCTGGAGATGCTGGGGGGCAAAAGCACTTGTTCTGCCCCCCCATCAACACCCCAGTACCCTTGGGGTCCCCAGTGTGCCCCCCCAACAGCACCCCACTGCCCTCCTCTGCCCGCAGGCAAAGAGTGTGACCTGAACCGCCAGTGCGGGGTCCTCAACCCCGACACCAAGAAGATCTGCACCCGCTTGCTGACCTGCAAGGTAGGGACAGTGGGGGGCACAGACCCCTCAGTCACCCTGCCCGGGGTGGGGGTGGGGTGTGTGTGTGGGGGGAGGGGTGTTTTTACAGCCCCCCCTTTCTCCCGGCGCAGATCCACTCGGTTCACCAGCGCCGGGAGGTGCAGGGTCGTGCCAAGGACTTTGACGTGTTGGTGGCCGAGCTGAAGGCCAGTTCCCGTAAGGGGGAGTCCCCGAAAGAGAGGAGCCCCCCCGGGAAGGACCCGCTGCCCCCCCCCCAGCAGGACCCCTCCGTGCTGCCGCAGCCCCTCGCCGGCCCCCCCGGCGCCTCTCCCTGCCGAGCGAAACCTCCCCACTCCCACTGCCCCCTGCCCAGGTGAGCACCCTGCTGNCATTCTGGTACAGGGCTCAACTTTCCTCTGACAGCGACCCCGAGGATGCGCCGGCCGCCTCCGGGGAGGGGGGCCCGGGGGTGTTCCCCTTCCCCCCGCCCAAGGCGGGCAACCGGGTGTCGAGCGAGGAGAGCGAGGAGGAGGGGGGCGGCGAGGAGCCCCCCAGACCCCCAACACGCCCACCCCGGCCCCAAGCGGTGAGTGAGGGGACCCCCAACCCACTCTGAACTCACCCGGATGCACCCCAGGGCTGAGGAGGGTGGGTGGGTTGTGTTTATGGGGAGGGGGCTCACTGTGTATGCGTCCCCCAGGGCTGGGGAGGGTAGGTGGGTTGGGTTTGAGGGGAGGGGGCTCACTGTCTGTGTGTCCCCCAGGGCTGGGGAGGGTGGTTGGGTTGTGTTTATGGGGAGGGGGCTCACTCTGTGTCCCCCCAGGGCTGGGGAGGGTGGTTGGGTTGGGTTTGAGGGGAGGGGGCTCACTCTGTGTGTGTCCCCAGGGCTGGGGAGGGTGGTTGGGTTGTGTTTATGGGGAGGGGGCTCACTCTGTGCGCCCCCCCCAGTTCTGCACCTTCGGGAGCCGTCTGGTCAGCCCGGGCTGTTACGTCTTCAACCGGCGGCTGGACCGATTCTGCTCGGCGCTGGGCTCCATGCTGGAGAGGCACCTCAGCTCCCACATGTGGAGGTGATGGGGGGGGGAGCTTGTGGGGGGCTGGGGGGTGTTGCTGGGTGCCAGGGTGCAGAGCCAACCCTGCCCCGAGGGGGAGGTTTGCCCACTCTGGGAGTCCTAATGTGGCAGGGAGGGGGTACCTGGAGTGGGAGTGGGAATACTGGGGGGCCCCTTCCCACCTGAACTGGGATGAGTGTGTATGGGGGGGCAGGGATTTGGGTGGGTGGTCCTGTTTCACTCCCTGTTCACCTGATTTGGGGGGGTCAAGGGTGGGGGCAGGATTTTGGAGGGGTCCCAGCTCACCTCTTCCCCCCCCCCGAATTGCAGAGGGTCAAGGTGGGGGATGCAGGAAGGGTACAGGGATTTTGGAATTGGGGGGTCCCATCTCACCCCTTTCCTAGGTCAAGGTGGGGGATGGAGGAATGGGGACAGGGATTTGGGGGGTCCCATCTCACCCCTTTCCCCCCCCCAAATTGCAGAGGGTCAAGGTGGGGGATGCAGGAAGGGTACAGGGATTTTGGAGGTGGGGGGTCCCATCTCACCCCTTTCCTAGGTCAAGGTGGGGGATGCAGGAAGGGTACAGGGATTTGGGGAGTCCCATCTCACCCCTTCCCCCCCCCAAATTGCAGAGGGTCAAGGTGGGGGATGCAGGAAGGGTACAGGGATTTGGGGGGGTCCCATCTCACCCCTTCCCTCCCCTCCCACAGGAAGATCCCTCCGGCCGCCGAGCCCCCTCTCCACACACCCCCAGCCCCCCCCAGCCCCGCTGCCTCCCCCTGCGGCCCCACCGCCCGGACCCCCTCTCCCCCAACACGGACCTCAGCATCCTCCTCCTCCTCCTCCTCCTCCTCCTCCTCCTCCTCAGCAGCAGCAGCAGCGGTGCCCCCCCGGGAGGGCCGGGTCCCCTCCAGCCTCAACTACACGGTGGGGTCCCCTCACGCAGCGGCCGCCTGCAGCCAGCCCGAGTGCGGGGGGGGGGGCAGCCAGTCCATCACCTCCCCCCTCCCGGCCAACACCCCCTCGCCCTCCTTCAGCAAGTTGCCTTCCACCAAGGCCAGCAAATCCTCCCGAGCCCGGGAAACCCTGGAACCAGACACCCGCAAACGAAAACCCACCCCCCCGACCTCCTCCGGACCCCCCCCTTACAAACGGACCTGTTCTGGGGGTGCAGACGGCGTCAAAAGTAAAAACCTCGGGGGTCAGGGCTCGGCCCCCCCCGCCCCGGGCAAAACGAAACCCCCCTCCCCGGCTTGCCCGGCGTCGTCCTCCACCTCCGTCCTCAACGGGGGGCCGCGGGTGAAACGCTTCGTGCCCCCCCCAGCCACCCCGGACTATCGAGGAGTCGCCCCCCTGCCCCCCAGCCCCGCCGCCTCTGACCCCCGCGGCTCGGCCCTGCGGGGGGTGGGGGTCCCGCCGCCGCCGCCCACCCCCCCGCGCTGCATCTCGGACGACGAGGTGAAGAAACGCAAGAACTCGGCCACCTACTGCCGGCCGGTCAAACCCAAACCCGGGCCCCCCCTGGCCGGCCCCCCCGTGCCCCCCGGCTCCGCCACCCCCGACTCGGGGGCTTCCATCCGCAGGAAGAAGCCGGGGAACCCCCTGGGCTTTGAGGAGAAGAGGAGCGCCCTGAAGGTAGGGGGGGAAGGTGATTGGGGTGCTCCTGGGGGGTGCTGGGGTGTGAGGGTGGGTGGTGAGGAAAGGGGGACCACCCCAGGGACAGCAGCTCCCCCAGGGGACAGGCTGGGACCCAAGAGGAGTGGAGCTGTGGCCTGAGGGACGGCCTGGGTCTGGGTGAGGGCACCCTGGGGACCTGGTCTTGGGTAGGGGGGGCACTCTGGTGACAGTGTGACCTCAGCTAGGGGATGCCATGGGGATGCTTTGGAGTGGATGCGTCCCAGGTGAGGGACCCCATGGGGACCCTCTGGAGTGGATGTGTCCCAGGTGAGGGACACCATGGGGACCCTCTGGGGTCACAGTGCCCAGGTGAGGGACACCGTGGGAAACCTCTGGAGTGGCTGTGTCCCAGGTGAAGGACACCATGGGACCCTCAGAAGTGGCCATGTCCCAGGTGAGAGACATCATGGAACCCTCTGGAGTGGATGTGTCCCAGGTGAGGGATACCTTGGGAACCCTCTGGAGTGGATGTGTCCCAGGTGAGGGACACCGTGGGGACCCTCTGGGGTCACAGTGCCCAGGTGAGGGACACCATGGGACCCTCGAGTGGCTGTGTCCCAGGTGAGGGACACCATGGGACCCTCTGGGGTCACAGTGCCCAGGTGAGGGACACCGTGGGAACCCTCTGGAGTGGATGTGTCCCAGGTGAGGGACACCTTGGGAACCCTCTGGGGTCACAGTGCCCAGGTGAGGGACACCGTGGGGATGCTCTGGAGTGGCCATGTCCCAGGTGAGGGACACCATGGGGACCCTCTGGAGTGGATGTGTCCCAGGTGAGGGACACCATGGGACCCTCTGGAGTTGATGTGTCCCAGGTGAGGGACACCTTGGGAACCCTCTGGGGTCACAGTGCCCAGGTGAGGGACACTGTGGGGATGCTCGGGAGTGGCCATGTCCCAGGTGAGGGACGCCATGGGACCCTCTGGAGTGGATGTGTCCCAGGTGAGGGACCCCATGGGGACCCTCTGGAGTGGATGTGTCCCAAGTGGGGGACCCCCTGGCCTTGGGCAGGGGACACTGGGGCTTTGGGGTCTCGTGTCTTTGGGCCATGGGTGGTGGATGCCCTGGGGACCTTCTGGACACACCATGGCTCTGGGTGGAGACCACCCCGGGGACCTTCTCAGCCACCCCCATCCTAGGTAGGGGCCACCATGGAGACCCTCGACCCCAAAGAGGGGGACACCGCAGTCTTGGGACACGCTGGGCATGGGGGGGCTGCTGTGGGCACCTTCCAGCCGGGTGGGGGATGAGGCGGGGACCCTCTGGGGCCACATTGATCCCCCCTGGGGACACCCGGAGGCTGGGTGGGGGGCACCACAGGGCAACTCTGACCCAGTCAGGGGCCACCACAGGCTGGCACCCCCTTGTCCCCAGGGTCACTCCCTGGAGCTCACCCATCCTTTCCTCTCCCACAGTCCAAAGCCCATTAACGGAGGGAGCACCGGGACCACCCCCCCAACACCAGACAGGGGTGGCCCCCCCATCCCATCCCTGCACCGTGACGAGCCCCCCGCTGGAAAACGCCGAAAAAAATGATGATGGGGGTGGGGGGGAAAACTCCCAACAAACAAACAGAGACCCCCCCAACCCCCCACCCCCCCC
>VYZU01000209.1:0-22518 GCA_013401355.1 Ceyx cyanopectus | reverse complement strand
GGGAATATTAGTTGAAGAACCTTATCTAGCAGCAAAGGTGTTTTGTGGGCACAGAAAACACCCTCTCTTTTTTTTTCCCTGCTCCTTCACCAGCAAGCAAAGCCTGCAGGCTGCTTTGCAAGCTGTTATTCTCCTGCTTGGAATTCCATCCAGCCTTGCAGCTCGCTGGAGCTGTCATTAACTTTGGCCTCTTCTTTATCTTCAATCTGAAGTTAATTCTCTGGCCAGCATGTTGCTCGCTGCTTTGGGGGATTAAATAGAAGGGTTTAGGAAGAAAAAGAGCTTTTGGTACAATGCTATTACACCATGATAGCTTTCATAGAAATTGGGGACTCCCCGGGGGGAAAAAAAAAAGAAATAACATAAATAAAAAGCATGTTAAACATACACGCTGTTCATTTAAAAAAAGAAATATGATCATATTGCAATATAATCAAAAAGGATTATTTCTGAGCAGTGGCTCACAAGGAACACAATCCTGTTACAAGCAGCAGTCACAAACCCCTGTTCTCAGCCCAGCACAGGCACTGGAAATGCTGTTTGGTTGTTGTTTCTCTACCTTGGACTGTTGTTCTAACAGATAATCAAAACCATACCTAATTTTTTTTCCTTCTAAAGGGAATTCTCTGAAGAATTTCTTTCAGGTGACCTCACTCCAGCTCCTGATGAAGATGTTCAGCTACAGATCAGCCTGGAAGGCTGCTCTGCTCCAGCTCAACAGCCCCAGGGCTCTCAGCCTGGCCTGGCACAGAGATGCTCCAGCCCCTCAGCAGCTTCCTCTGGACTCTCTCCAGTATTTTTCTGTCCCTCTTGAACTGGGGAGCCCAGCACTGGACACAACACTCCAGATGTGTTATCACTATAGCAGAGGGGGAGAAGAACCTCCCTTGATCTGCTAGGCACACTCTTCATGCCCCCCATTGGCCTTCCTGGCCACGAAGAACTTAATGTTCACAAATATTGGCCTCCTAGTTTCACTTTCACCATGTATATGAAAAAAACAACAAAAGAATGGACCTGTCTCAGCATCTTCCACCAGCACTAAGCACTCAAGTGTGTTCTCCTGCCTGAAGTCACCCAAAATGCTAAAATAAAGACTATTTCTCACTTCACTTAATTGCTAACGTCAGTTAATTCGCACTGGATTATTGCTGAGTGACTTAAGTAAGAAAAAAGAAATAAGAATAATTATATAGATTATTAATCCTACATCTGTTCCAGCTGGAATAAGCATGGATCAGCATAATCTTTTCATTGTTTTATGGAGCCACAATCCCCCAGTGAGAGGACAAATCTGCAGGATAGCCCTGAGTGCTGGATTTCAACCTGGGGCTCGGAGAGAGGTGAAAAATGTGCAAGAATTTAAGTGCACGAGGAATCCTGAGCTGACTAAACGTGTAAACTCTCCCCTGCAACCCATCTGCAAGGAGAAAGCATCATGTGGATGGATATTCCTACTCTGAAATGCACAAATATCCACATGTGGATGGATATTCCTACTTTGAAATGCACAAATATCCATCTCCCACTCTTCTGGGGGATGCTGTTACCCTTCTCCTTTCAGCACTGATCTATTTGACCAAGACACATCCCAGTGCTGGCTCAGCCTGGACATGGAATCCAAGAGGGATTTGTTTAATTAGGATTTTAGTAATTTAAAAATTATTTCATACTCTCAGATCCTTAAGGAAAATAAACACTTTCTGAAGTTATGCATTTCTATGTGTTCATTTTTGTGTTCCCAGAATTGAGTAACTACCTTGAGGAAACTCAGAACGGATCAGACCAGATAATCTCCAGAGATCCCTTCCAACCCCAACCACTCCATGGATTGTTTGCACCCATTTGGCTCCGGAAAAAAACCTCACCCAGTTGCTTCTCCCAAAACTGAATTTTCACTTAGTTCTGGTTGAACAGGAGTTTTTTTGATCGGGATTTTGTTAGATAAGGGCAAAGTAAGTCAATCCAAAGCCCAACTGCTCATGGCGCCGGGCTTCATGCTGCTCTGTCAGGATCACAAACAGCTCTGGGTTGTCAACTGTAGTTTCTCTGTAGTAAAAAAATCAACTTTTATTCCTTTAGCCCAAGGCTGAGAGAAGAAGGAAAGTCTCCAAAGGGCATTTCACTGCCCTCATGGTGCTAACTGAGTCCACTTGAAGGTGCTAAATGACCAGCTCAGTGGGGCTGCCCACAGACACCCAAAGGTTCCGCAGTTCTGACCTCTGCTTCTCCCCCCAGAGATGCAGGGAAGGGAAAGGGGAGGATTTTGTCCTGAGATGCTGGATGAAGTTTTACATGATACTTCCACTTAAGGCATCAGGCCTTTTATGCTTTTCCTGTGCTACCAAGAGCAGTAAATAGACTTGCTTCATGTTCAACCTTGACAGCTAAAGCTTTTTTAAACCACCTGGGACACAAATACGGTGATGCAGAAACTAGAATTTAGTTTGGTTTTTTTTTCCTGGTAGGAACTGCTCAAAGGCTTCCAGTTTAATTAAAACTGTTGTTAATATATTATCAGTTCCTAATGGAAAAGCCTCTTGGGATCATCCAGCCCAACCATTAACCCTACTCTGCAAAGTAAAATAAATAAATAAGGAAAAGATACATAGAGTTATCGAGGAGTTATTAATGATTATTGGTGAGCTATTACTAATTGATGCATTTGTTTCACAGATACACACTGCGTGACCATTCAGAACAGACTGGAGCTTTTTCACTCCCAAATAAATGAAATTTTATGTGCATCAGACACTTGAAAAAAAGAAAGTAAAATAAAAGAAAGTAAAAGAAAAGAANCAAAACAGAATAAAATGAACTCCAAGTCAAATTCAATTAAAATGCAATTAAAAGCCAAGTGCTTTCACTCAAAACACCAAAAACCCAAAGAAACAAATAAAAATAATACAAATATAGAAAATAGATAGAAAATACAGAAAATGGTTATTTAAATAAAATACATTTAAAAATAAAAAATATTTTTAAATTAAAAAAAAAAATAAAACAACCCACACAAGTAAGAAAAACACTAAAAAAAGAAAAACTAATAAATTAAACCAAACAAAAGTCCACTGCTCTGCTGGCCTTTCCCTGAGGGTCAGTGAGGGGAGAGCGCAGAGGACAGGGCGGGAAGCGCGCATGGGCGAAAGGGCGGGAACTGCTCCTCTGAGGGGCGGGAGGGAGGAGCCCTTGGGGCGGCCACCAGTGCCCAGCCCCGCGGCGGCAGCGCCCGGGAGAACCCCCCCTGAGGGCTCTGGGCTCGGAGCGATGCTCGGGAAGGGCTCTGGACGCTGCTTCCACACAAGGCAGCTTCCCAAGCTCGGCTGGGAAGCACAGGGAGGGCACGCGAGAGACACCAGCCAAGATGTTAACGCCTGAGGAGGATCCTTCACATTTCGTTAAAGTCCAGAAGCAGCTAAGGAGCCGTTCCCAGAACTTGAGTTTTATCTTGTAAATATCTGCTGGTTTTTCCCTTAAGGTTTTTAGTAGAGGAAGATAATTAAGGAGACATCTTTCTTTTCCTAGCCTTAGGCACGTGTCTCAATCAGAGCTCTGGAATAAATTTTTATTTATTTAGAATGTCAGCACAAACCCAACATAGAATCCCAGAGTCATTCAGGTTGGAAAAGCCCCTTGGGATCATCCAGTCCAACCATTAACCCTACTCTACAAAGTTCACCCCTAACCCATGTCCCTCAAACCCACATCCAACCCACCCTGAAACACCCCCAGGGCTGGATGGGGACTCACCCCCCTCCCTGGGCAGCCTGTGCCAGGCTCTGGATACTAAAGTTTCTTCTTTCCTCTTTTAGTTCAAACCATCCCCCCTTGTCCTGTCACAACAGCCCCTGCTCAAAAATCCCTACCCATCTTTCTTCAGGTTCCTCTTGAAGCCCTGCCAGGCCCCAGAAGGTCTCCCTGGAGCTTCTCCTCTGCAGGCTGAACCCCCCCCAGCTCTCCCAGTCTATCCCAGCAGAGGGTTCCAGCCCTCCCAGCATTGCTGGGGCTCCTCTGGCCCTGCTCCAGCAGCTTCCTGGCTCTGCTGGGCTGAGGATCCAGAGCTGGGCCCAGCCCTGCATGGAACCCTCACCAGAGTAGAGAAAAATCTTTTTTTTTTCCACAGCAAGTCTTCAAATCGCACAGCCAGCAAGAAATTCTATGGCTCTTTCTATTTATTTACATCCCCATTTTCCTAGCCCAGTTTGATCCAGCCATCTCCTGACAATGAGGTTTCTGGAGTGAACAGAGATGGATAAAGTGTCACACGAAGTGACAGCCCTGGTCCTACTCATCTGATGATGGAAGCTGGCACCAGCTTGTCTCTGTGAATGAGAGCAGACAGCCCAGGGTGGGGCTGGATGGTGAGGAGCTGGGGAGCTCCCCGAACACAAACACAAGCTGTTTATAATTGATGAGGTAAAGATATAAGAGGCAGATGGATTTCTATCACGTGGACTTCTGGGATCCTCCTGGACACCCCATGCTGCTGAATCCTGTGGGAGCTGCTGGTTTCAGTGCCCCCCTGCTCAACACCCACCATGGCAGAAAGGTACCCTCAGGCTGGGCACCTCCCTCCTGCTGTTTCAAACATTTCAAACAATGACATTGTTTGAGCAGGTGCTGTTGGGACAGGACAAGGGGGGATGGTTTAAACTGAAAGAGGGAGATTGAGAGTGGAGAGCAGGAGAAATTGTTGGTGCTGAGGGTGGCAGAGGCTGTGCCAGGCTGCCCAGAGAGGTGGTGGCTGCCCCAGCCCTGGCACCATCCCAGGGGAGGTTGGTGCTCTGAGCACCCTGTTCTGGCTGCAGATGGCCCTGCTCCCTGCAGGGGTTTGGTCTAGGTTATCTTTAAGGTTCTTTCAAGCCCAAAACCTTCTGTGATTCTATGAAATTGCTTTAAAAACCAGTTTATAGCTCTTTGCTATACTTGAAAAATTATAAGGAGAGCTCAAAGCTCTGGCCATTCACAGAAATGCTATGAAAAATATCAGAGAGTGGCCAAAATTATTTGAAAAATTAATAATCACAGAATGGAAGGGGTGGGAAGGGAGCTCTGGAGATGATGGAGTCCAACCCCCTGCCAGAGCAGGGGCACCCAGGGCAGCCCACACAGGGACAGATCCAGGTGGGGTTGGAATCTCTCCAGAGGAGACTCCACAGCCTCTCTGGGCAGCCTGGGCCAGGCTCTGGCACCCTCACAGGGAAGAAGTTTCTCCTTAATAATTAATAATCACCTTCCTGTTTCTCTGCGGTTCTTTTTCCAGCAGCTGAGAGGCAACACAAGCACTGCCTGAACACACTGAGCTCCAGCAAATCCTGCCCCAGTTGAGAGCAGCTGGAGGATGAGTCTCACCTTCAGCACCAACCACCATGAACTGTTTTCTGGCACTACCCACATCAGCTCGGGTCAGGACATGAGGAAGGAGGAGGATTCTGCTGCTCAAAAGCACAGTCTGGGAAGGAAAAAATCCATCACTGGGTGAGGAAAAATGAAGAGGTACCACTGATGTGGCTTTCCCAGGGAAGAAAAGACACAGCAAGGCTGTTTCAAGTGGGTAACTGGATTGAAAAGAATAAGTGAAATAATTATGTGAATAAGCAAACATTAATAGGAAATCATTTGCTTCATTTTCACTTCTGTGAATAATGATACCTGCAGGCTAGGGTGAATAATTGATGGGACTTGCACAGGGTTTACGTGTAGCCCTCAAACTCTCTGCATTTCTAAAATGATCATTCCAAATCATTCTGGGGCAAAGCGTGCCCAGTGAAGTGGCTTCTGCACAAACAGCCTTTCAGCCTCAGGATACTTGAAGCTTCTGCTAACAGAGCAAGGCAGTCCATAAAAAAAAGAACAACAGAAAAAGAAAAAAAAATACTAAAAAAAGGAAAAATAAATGTATTTTTAGTTTATTTAAATCCCTCTCCCGCAAGTAGCATTCAATAATTCATTAAAATCTTGTAGCTCCCAACTTCCTTTAAGCTTTGTGAAATATTGACTAACTACTTTATATATTGATCTTTTCAACTGATTAAATTTTTAAGGGGCTGGAGAGTAAATTCTGGGAAAGGCAACACCTCCTTTTTCCCAGCAGCATTCAGAGGGTGCTGTGCAGCCCAAACTCCAATGGTTCCAAGTAGAATATTGTTTCAAATAGTGTTCAAAAAACACAGAATATGGTTTCAAACCCAAAATCCTGCCTCATCATTCCCATGTCTGAGTGGAATACATAGGGACCATATAAAGAATTAAACAGCATTGAAAGAGAAACAGTTTATTGTACACATGCTAAAAAAAAAAGCCAAGAATATTCACAAAATCCTTTCTTTTCCTCTTTTTTTTTTTTTTCTTCTTTGGTCTACAGTGAATTTTAGTCTTGAGCAAGGATGAAAAAAAAAAACCCTTGGAAGAATACAATGGGGCTACACATCCTTTTCTCTCCAGATCATTGTGCAGATTTGTAAACACCCAGAACTTTGTCTTCCAATGCAAGTAAAATACACTTGATGATTCCAGGAGCACTGCATGCAGAGAGAAAACCAGAACAAAAGGCCTTCTGCAGACTCCACTTGGGTCTTTATGCATAAATTATCCAGCTCCTTGCCAAGAAATTTGGCCTTTAAAGTAACGTTTTGTTTTGTTTTTAGCTTAGTTTGTTTCTAACACGTTGACTGCCTCCAGAGTACATTCTGCTCTTCCCTCCTCCAGATGCAACAGCCCCCAACAGAAACTGCACTTCCAAGCCTCTAAGTATCTTTTATTGTATTCTTTTCTGCCTAGATTGTGTATCACAAAAATACTGGGACAGGACAAGGGGTGATGGTTTGAACATCATTATTTGAATGCAATCAGAAATATTATCTGCAAAAACTCTTGCAAGGCACCCTGCACTACAAATGCCTGATGAAAAAGGAAAGCTGGCTTGTCTCTGGAGACCAGTCTTTCCAATTAATATCTTTTCTGTTCTAAATAATGTATTGTAGCTAAGTGGCAGAGAAATTGGAAAATTTATGAGTAACATTATAGGTGGTGATAAAAAATTAACCTTTCTGGGGTGGGTTGTTTTTTTTTTCTCTTCTCTGGAAGGAATCTGGCAAACTCTTCTTTTTAAACTCCCAGTAAGTCATCTGCAAACACTCTCAATATTCCTTTTTAGATGTGCAAGCAAGAGCTTCTCTGCATTAACACTAAACCTGCAGTAGCAGTCTCCTTTTGGGAACCTCCCTGATTTTAGACACAGCTTCTGGAGTAATGGAATTTTGGCCCATAATTTCCCCCTCACCCCAAACAAAAAAAGTTTTGCTCTTAATTGTGTTTTATACAAAGGAAGAAGCAGCAAAGAGACCAGGAGCTACTGGAAAGAGTCCAGCAGAGGTTGGGAAGATGCTGAGGGGCTGGAGCATCTCTGTGCCAGGCCAGGCTGAGAGTTCATTAAAAACAAACAAGGCTAAAAAAATAGAGAAAATAAATAAAATAAAACCAGAACAAACAAATGAAAAACAACAACAAGAAAAAAACCCCACTTTTTCCTGACTGATGGTCGCATAAGGTCAATGTCAATTAAATCTTAAGTGTTCATTTCATGGTTCAGCTGCTGAGGCTGCCTATATAATTTTGCTGGAATCTCCAGCATCTGAAATGAGTAATGGAGCTTGTATTTGTATTCTGTCATTCTCCATTAGCCTTGTGTACAGCAAACAAGACCCAAACAGTTAGTGATGAGCGAGGTGAAGAAGAGAAATGAAAATGTCAAGTGCAGGAAGGAGCTGTTAAATGGCACCAAACGCCCGGGTGAGGTGTTTGTCTACCCATGTGCTGCTTGTCTTTCCCAATCCATCAGCAGAAAGGACAAGCAACCTCGGGAGGGATGAATGGCCTCACTCAGAAGGATGGAGTGGTCCACAATCCCAGATTGCCTCAGGCAACAGCATGCTTGCCCTAAACTGGCACTTGATGGTCTCCTGCTGCAATCTGCCTCCTGTCAATGGAAAATTCACAAGCTGAAATCCAGCCTGACTTGCAGCCTTCAAAAAAATAATGATTTTTTTTTTCCCCTTTTCTTGTTTTTTTACAAGGGATAGAACAATGATTATGGGAGTTTTCTGGAGGGGACACCCAGTCCAGTGTTTTCTGGTTTTCACTCAGCTCCCAGCATCTGACTGGGAGCAGTTGGCCCAAATGTCCATCTGACCATGAAAGAGAAATATGGGTTGGAATGTGAAAGGAAATCCTGCTGGAAGTGTAAAGCAGAGAGAAGCAGCACTGCCATTGCTGTCAGCAAGACAGGACTGGAATACCAGGGAAAAGTCCATCAAGAGTGGAAAATGAGGAGAGAGGGACACAGGAAGATGCTGAAGTTGCTCAGAGATCAGCAACACAACCCTGTGGACTGAGAGCCCACACAACAGGGACTTCTGACCAGGAGACCCTAAAACTCACAACCCTTTCATGAAGCTTAGACCACACTGGAATTCTTCATTATAGAGAGTTCTCATTCACTGACCACGTTGCCAATTCATCCCTATCTCCTTCCCTAGAGAGATTCCAACCCTCCTGGGCACTGCACTGCTGGCCCCCCTCTCTGGGTGGCACCAGAGCATCTCCAGAGCTCCCTTCCAATCTCCACCAAGCTGGGATTCTGAACTGCATCTGGCTTCAGATCTCCACTAAAGAATTTCAGTTACACTCTTTACAACTAGAAAAACAAATTCATTTTATGTAACTTCTCTAGCCACGAAAATCAACAGCACAACATTTCATAACTGATATAATAAAATCCATCCCAGATCTACTCCTGGTGTTGCCTCAGCTCCACAGCCAGGCTGCCAAGGAGCTGAGTGGCACCACTGCTAAATTAGTTGAAAGCATCTGAGATCCAAACTCTACATCCCAGTGACAAGAATGAAAGCTGGGAATCCTTTGGGCTTTACACACAAAGTATTTAGGACACGAGACCAGATGACCTTGGAAGGTCCCTCCCAACCCAAACCAGTCTGGGATTCTCTGATTTGACTTTAGGGCAACTGCATCAGAACTGACAGGGTTTTTCTGACTAATTTCCAGAAGTTTAAGTGGTTGCTGGCATGGGGTATCCCTTGGCAAAGGCAAGGGCTGTAGACCCAGCACAGTCCTCAGAAGCTGGCTCTTTATTCCTGCTGAGCTGTGCCAAGCCAGGCCATGTTTGCACCTTCTCCCCTACATGAGGAGAGTGGTTTCCAACCTAATATCCATATACAGAGGAAATAAACCAGTTGGTGGAAAAGAAATAAGCACTTTGATGACTTAGGACATAAAACTTCTCTCCTAGCAGGATTAATGTCCATTTCCTCTACTCACGAGGAGCTTCTTTCAGATATGCTGGAGATTATTGATTCACCATCCATCACAGACTAATTTCATTTTCTTTTCTTTCTTTTTTTTTTCAGCCTGATAGCTTTCTGCTGCTGGATATGGGTAATAAGGCTGTTTCTTATGTGTTGGGCTTGGAAGGGAGTGCTGGAGATGATGGAGTCCAACCAGCTCCCTCTGATGGGGTTTCCCAAATGAAAACAGGTTCCCAGCCCTGCCCCAAACACCAAGCAGCAATCCCAGGAGGCTCCCAAACACCCAACCCAGAAGATGCAGGATTTTGGTCAGCCCACAGAAAGACAATCAATCCTGAGAGATTTTCCAACACCCTCAGATTCTGATGGCAAAAATCTTCTGCTGGGGTTTTTACTAATTGATTTTATTTCTTTCTAATAAATTATTTTTAGTCAACTCTTCTCCAAGACTGGATAGTCCCTCCAAAGTCTGAGCCAAGAGTCCCCATCAGGAGAATTACAGCCAGCCAGTGTTGAGGAGACCCTTTGAGAGCCACAAGCCTGGAAATGCAAGTGCACCACTCTGAAATTCTCCTACACAATGGTGTTGCTTTTACCCCAGCAGCTCTGTTAAGTTGCTTAAGGTTCTAGTTACTAAAAGGTCACTCTGTAGCTATTTCTTTCTTTCTTTTTTAATGTCACAGAGATCCCCAGGGCTGTTGCAAAGAGCTCTGCAAATGCCATAGCACAGAAGGGAAGAGGAGAGCTTTTGGGCTAGGGGTGGACAGCGACCAAACCTCCTCTGTCCCCGAGGTGACAGTGAGGATGAGTCCACTGTGCAGAGCAGGAACCATGAGCTGTGGTGTTCTGCTCTCAGAAGCCTCCCTGAAAACCTGCAGAATCAACAGCACCTTTCCACAGAGTTCCTTCACCTGCTGGCAGGGAGATCATCAGGTCAGAAGAGGAGAGATGAGACGTGGAGAGGACTCAGAGCAAACAGGATTTGATCAGAATCCTTCTCAAAGAGTGACTTGGAAGACAAGGATTTCAGCACAACCCCCTAATCAACCCCAGACAGCAATGTCTTGCTGACTAAAACAATGAGAGTGCTCTGTGAAAACCCTGCAGAGCTTTAAAGCTTCCTCATGAACCTGGGTCCTGATGACTCCACATAAACTGAAGGATTGGGGCGTGGCCAGAGATGGGTAACAGAGCTGGGGAAGGGTCTGGAGCAGGAGTGTGGGGAGAGGCAGCTGAGGGACCTGGGCTGGTTGAGCCTGGAGAGAAGGAGGCTCAGGGGAGACCTTCTGGCTCTGGCAGCTCCTGGCAGGAGGCTGGAGCCCGGGGGGGGCAGGCTCTGCTCCAAAGGCAGGAGCAAATTCTCCAGCACTTTCTCCTAGGGATTAGGCCTCAACTTTCCTGTAGTTTAAAAGTTTCCTTCTTTTCATTCCTGCATCATGCTCAGTTTTACAAGCAGTCACTCTGGAAGCATTTCTGTATTCATCTTGTGATCTGTGCCAAAGTTGAGCATCTCTTTTCTGAACAGCCACTGGCCCAGAGGACACTGAATATGGAAAAGACCTGATTTGTTTGAGATGATAAAGCACATCCCTAGTGACCTCTCACCACGGGGCACTACATTGTGTGCTGCAGAAGAAAACTAGGAAACCTCTTTCTTTTTCTCTTTCAATTATTATTTTTCTTCCTCTGATTGCCTCAGCACCCTAAATACTCCAGTGTCAGCAATTAGCAGGAGCAGCAGCTCATTAATCCATCACATTTCTGATGTGGCACATTCTAAGACCAGGAGATAATAGGGAATCATTTGTTTAAACCTCAGGATTAGCCTCTGATGCATCAGGCTGTGGTAGCAGCAGTGCTGGTGGAACTGTGACTGCAGCAGAGTCACCCAGTGACAGAATGTTCGGGGTGGGAAGAGAGCTCTGGAGATGCTGGAGTCACCCAGGGCAGCCCACACAGGGACAGAGCCAGGGGGGGTTGGAATCTCTCCAGAGGAGACTCCACAGCCTCTCTGGGCAGCCTGGGCCAGGCTCCAGAGCTCACTCAGCTCACCCAAGCTCTGGCTGCTGCTCTATCACCAATCAAGGGCTTTGCTGCCTTGCACCTTTAAGCTGGAAGATGGGTGTTGCAGCTCAGGTGGCTTTGAGTCATCACTGCACACATTTGGTGGCATTTCCATTTCCCTGCTGCATGAATCACTCAATAAATGCCCCCTATTCCCTGATCACAGCTGGTCCCAAATCCATCCTGAAAGCAGCTCAGGTTTGCTTCCCAGAGTGAAACAAGTGAAAATTATTATTATTACTATTAATGAAAAATGCATCTAAGAACCTGCTGCTTGGAAAGCACAGGAGTGATGCTAAAGCAGAGTGGGTTTTATATTTATATTTTTATTTATTTATTTATTTATATTTATATTTATTTATATCTTTAGGACAAGGAGCACCAAGAAATTGTTTAATGGTATTCACTACAAATCCAAGTGTTGCACCCCTAGGAAATGTGTTTTGAGAGGTGTGCCACCTCACAGTGGTGCTGACACTAAGTGGGAGATGCTGACACTTCTTGTCACTGCTGAGCAGAAAAACCTCTAAATGGAACACGTGGAAATGAAAACATTTGCCAGCTTAACTGGTCCAAAAAACTCAAGGAAATGAGGAATGAAAAAAACAGGAGTACATTGAAATTCTGATTGATCTCCAGTGAAATATCATTTACATGCTGTTACAAGGTATTTTCCCTGCTTTTCTGTTGTTCATCAAAGAGGAAACTCCATCCCTCTTAGGCATCACTAGGAACTATCACTCCACTTACCCACTGATGGCATCTGAAGATTAAAAATGGGATTTTTTTACACAACTTCTGGCTGCTGCTTCCAAACACAAGCAGTTTAGGAAAAAACAAACCCCACACTCCTGCTCCAGCCCCTTCCCCAGCTCCACTGCCCTTCTCTGGCCACACTCCAGCCCCTCAGTGTCCTGCTGGGAGTGGGAAAAAAACTAGAAAAGTGCAATGTCTTTTAAACCATGAAAAGATCTTTAATCCAAAATCTTGTAATTTATAATATTTTTCTAAGGTAGTGGGTTTTACTGCTTCAAAAACTCTTTTTTATCCAGCAGGTAATCAGTGGAACACTCCTGACATGTCACTGCATTTTGGGTGATTTTTCCCTCTAATAAAACAGGAATATTAACCAAAATTATCATCCAAAACCAGCCAATTTCTCACTTTGCAAAGGGTTTCCAAGTTGTTTTGGGTTTTTTTTTCCCCAACACTAATAATATCCATTATTTGCTATAATTCTCTTTCAGATTGAGCAACACAGAACAGTTTGGATGCCTTTTTTTTCAGGAGCACATCCAACAATGTATCAAAAAATCATAATATTACACAGAACACCCATGGCATTTATTGAATCCATGAAATCCCAGTGGAAGACACATCCCAAATGATAACCAGCTAAAAAAACTTTGGAGGAGGGCTGTTGGGACAGAACAAGGGGGATGATTTGAACTCAGAGGGAGATGGAGACTGGAGAGCAGGAGAAAGTGGAACGTGCTGCAGCCTGAGCTCTGGGGGAGCCCAACCCACCCAGCCCCTGCTGGAAATACCATCTAGGGACCAGGTCAACATTTCCACAGCCCAAACTGGATTAGCTTCCTTTGAAAGGAAAGGGAAACAAAAGAAGGAAACTGGCCTTTTGCAGGCAGGGCAGCAGCTCCCAGGCTGCAATTGCTTCTGCTCAAAAATACTCTGCACTCTCCACTTGCCCAGAGCAGAGGAAAAGCCCTGGAGTAGTGAAATGAAGACCTCACAACAGCCAATTATGTTGGCTTTTCTAAATAAAAGTGATCTCCACAAGAGCTCCATGGCAAAGCACAGCAGGATTCCTGGGCCACAGCTCAGCTCTGCTGCAGGACACAAAGGTCAAGTGTGGGGAGACTCTCAGAGCAGCAACAACACAACAGGAACCCCAAAAGCTGTGAGAAGGGGAACCCCAGAGTTCATGGAATCCTTTGGGTTGGAAATGACCTGTAAGATCAAGTCCAAGCCTTAACCCAGCTCTGTCAGGGCACCACTGCCCCATGGCCTCAGCACCACAGCTCCAGGGCTTGGAAACCCCTCCAGGGGTCACAGGGACTCCAGCCCTGCCCTGGGACAGCCCTGCAGGGGAAGAAATTGTTCCTCAGCTCCAACATCAACCTCCAGCCTCCTGTGAGGAGCTATCAGAGCCAGAAGGTCTCCCCTGAGCCTCCTTCTCTCCAGGCTCAACCAGCCCAGGTCCCTCAGCTGCTCCTCCCCACACTCCTGCTCCAGCCCCTTCCCCAGCTCCACTGCCCTTCTCTGGCCACACTCCAGCCCCTCAGTGTCCTGCTGGGAGTGAGGGGCACAAAACTGACCCCAGGATTTGAATATTGGCATCTTCTAGTTTTTTCCATGAGCTCTAGCAGCTTCCAAGACAGCTGTGGTGTAAGGAAACAAAACACTTAAGTGTCTGTTACCCTACACACACAAATCTCTCTCACCAGATCATAGTCATAAACATCTTTATCTAATCACCAGAGGTTTGGAAGGCAAAGAGCTAAGGAAATTCAGCGCATCTGCAGTGGAGGGGCAATGGGTGTCAGGAGTATGAGGAAGCAACACCCACTTCCCAGTTTCTGAGGGTCATTAGCATCCACAACACCACTTCAGCAGCACCAGTGTGGACCTTTTAATCATGGGGTAGGGAATAAATCCTAATTTTAATCTCTTTACTCAAGTAACATTAAAAAGCTGAGCACCAAATGAGCCAGGTAACAGTGATGTGTTGAAACCATAGTGACAGACATTCCTGGAGCACTCTTCTAATAAAATAACTGATAAATGATACAAATACTGATAAATAATTAAATACACTGATAAGAATATGCCCAGAGGCAATAAAGCACCACAAGCAAGGCTGGTACCCAAAAGATCCCAGCAGAGCAAACCTGTCCCATTTCACACCCTTCATGTCAGGAGCCTTGTGCCTCAGTTCACAGAGAAGGAAAAACCAAGCCTGTTTGACCTGGAAAATGGCCCTGCTGTTCTTCCAGATGGGAAGAGGAGGTTGTTAAACGTTGGCTGTGCCTGAAAACATGAGCAGAGTATCTCAGATAACAGGAGGTGACTGGGCTTTAGGTTCCCAAGAACCTCTCAGAGCTTATCCAAGGAAGTCCCCAAAGAAATCCTGGTTTTTAAAAGGTAAGTAAATGCACCAGCAGCTGAGGATGAGTTCTGCTGACCTGAACAAAAGTGCCCTCCCTTCCACCACCAGGGGCCACTAAGTGGATTGTTAATCGAAGGAAGCCCTCACAGATCCAAAAAACAAAGCCTGGAAGTCACTAAAAGCTACCAATGGGTCATAAGTATTTCAAAGAGTGTGGGGAGATGGCTGGCAATTCCCCACCCTCCATGGAAACTGGGAATGCATCCACCACTGTGATGGATTCTTTCTCCTCCTGGCTTCCAGTTGGTGCCCAGTGCCCCTTGGCCTGGCCCTGGCACCACTGCCCAGAGTCTGGCCCCATCCTCTTGCCCCCCAGGGCCCTTTCTCTCTTGCTCAGCATTGCTCAGCTCCCCTCTCAGGCTGCTCTGCTCCAGCTGAACAGCCCCAGGGCTCTCAGCCTGGCCTGGCACAGAGATGCTCCAGCCCCTCAGCACTCCAGATACAGGGCCAACAACGTTCAAAATGAAGTCAGAAAACACACGTAAATCTAATTATTCATCTCTTTACTCCTGGATTTTCTCCCAGCAGAGGCTTGAGGAGCAATGAGAGGAGCTGGAAGTGAAGAGCTCAGCACTGACACAGCAACGAGGTGAACTGAGTGGGCAAAAAAACCTTCTCAACACCCTGAAAATCATCTTGGCTTCTGCCTGGCACCTCCTCCTGTTGCTCCAGACCAACAGGCAACTGGTCCCTTCCACTGCAGACACTGGTGGCCAAGAAATTTGAGAGCTTAGATGCAGCCACATCACACAGATCCTTGCTGGAAAATTCCAAGGCTGGATGAGGTTTATATTCAGGGCCCTACATCTGTAGATTTCTTGCTGTAATTAGGATATTGTATAGTCCACAAACAGCCTAAGCACTAAATGACACACTGTGGCTGTTGCTAAGGCAGCAGCAGATTTACATGGGGGAAATCTAGGCAGTGTACCACCCTTGGAAATTATCAATAATTAAGCTGCTTCTGCCAGGCCTGAAAAAGAAATTAAAATCAAGAAAGAAACCCACGAATCCTTCGTTGTTCTGAAAATTTCCCATACCATTAAAGGTCCATATGGGAAATAACAGCAAATAGTTTTCAGACAGGTCCATATGGTAAAGCCAGCAAGTGTTTCTCAGCTTCCAGAACACTGAAGACAGTGGGGCCTTCGTAGGCCACGTGCCCAGTCACACAAACTACCTTAGGAAAGCAAAAAATAAACCTCAAGAAGCCCCAAAAGCTGTTTCATAACCAGGGTTTCATTCTGCTTTATTTAGGTTAACTGCATTGCAGGTGTTGCCATCTTTGGGTAGTTTCCATCAGCTCCCAGCTCTGTCCCTGTTAAAGTCAATAAATTACAACAGCAAGAACTGCCAGGGTGCTGCTGCAGAAAAAGAGGTGCTGGGTTTGGTCACTGTTTTTTCATCTTCATCATTTCCAGACAAAAAAAAATAACAATTAGATGTTATTCTGAAGCAGCTCGGGGAGAAAAATCTTCCTCAACCACGTTACTATTCTAAGGTAGAGAGCCCTAGAAATCACCCAACCATAATTAAGACCAACTGCGGGTAGTTTAATGATATTTATCCTGAATTTACTCCCAAAGAAGTGGCTGGTTTGGTCTGTAGGTAGGTTTTAGGAAATGGAAAACATGTTCTCAGCACGTTGGGTGCCAGAAAATGAGCACACCAAACTACACAGCCTCTGAAGGCACAGGACCAAAACCACAGCAAATTACTCCTATCAGCCCAGATTATTTTAGCTGAGCTTCCTGGCATTATGTTAATAAAGAATTAGTTGTAAATTAGCCAGCCAACAGCAGTTGCATAACAAGGCAGGGGTATCCAACAGTAGCTTCACTAAGACTGGTAAAAATACATTTAAGCAGGAGATTATCAGCCCAAGGAGCTTCATAACCAAGATAAGTCCTGTTTAATTAAAACAAAAATTAAGAATTAAGCTGGGGTTTTTTTTCCTGTTTATTCCAATCTACACTTAGCAGATAAATATTCACACTGGGGAGTATTAAAAACAACTCTCAGTTTCAAATAAAAGTTACTTTGGGCAAGTTTACATCACACAAACTTCCCCAGAACAGAATCTGAACGGGGGGAAAAGATAAAATATTGTTATTATTATATATTTATTATTAATATTATTAAATACTTCTCTAAATGGCTGTGCCTTGAATTTTGGAGGCAGACAAAAGTATTTGACATACAGATGTGCACACACACACACTCACTCTTATTTGATTTCTTTCCAGCTGTGGACACACAAATTCTATCAAGCTCCCCAGGACTCAACAGGGTAAGTAGAAGAGAACACACTGAGCACACTGGAAGATTTTACCAAGTTATTGCAGGGAATATTCCAAATTTAATAGGAAATCTAAGGAATTCTATGGCAGGGATGGAGTTTCCTTTGCCTCTGCCACACAGGACACTAGAAGCCCAGCCCTGATGCACAATTCAGCAGCCACCTGCCAACTGCAGCCTCTTTTACTGGGGAATACAGGATGGTGGAATAGAAAATGGAAAATAAAAGTAGTCAAGAAGCTTGAAGAAATGGATAGTACTGCTGAACTTGGGAAAGCAGCACTTAAAATTCTCCTGCTGTTTGACAGCCACGATGGATTTTTACCTCTGTGTCATTTCAGTACCATCCAAAGACATAAAAATCCCTCTGGCTTGCAATGGGAACATTCTTCCTTTTAATAGATCACTTCAAAAGTGATGATATTTCTGATTTAACCCTGATAAGCTTGTTAGCAGAGGGAATGAAGAGCTCTGGGTGAGCACAGTGACACCCAACAGCCACTGAAATGTTGCTTATTCCAAGGCTAGTGAGTGATGGACACTTCAGCCAGGCTGGAAAAGCACCAAGGAATCTTCTTCTTCCCCCTAGTGATAGGGGACAAGAAGTCTGGGATGCTCTGATGTTTTCAGCAGAGATTGCAGAGGGAGGCAGATGATGCAGTGCAGTTAATATTTGAGCTTGGAGATAGTCTGGAAAAGTGACTTCAGGATATTGCCCAGCTCCTGTTCTACTCATTAACTCACTCTTCAGCACTAAGAGAGAATAAATCAGCTGAAGGGTGCCTGTCACACCCTGAGCAGCTGCACTGCAATCCAAGAGATGACAACTGGCCTGTGTAGGGGAAAAAAATCACCTAAGGGTTAAAATATCAATAAAATAGCTGCAATTAAACAGCCACAAGAACTGTCCCAGCTCAGTTTTGCCTCTAACTCTGCCACCAAGAGCAGCAAACTCCTGTCTCAGTCTGTACATCTTTTACTGAGTCTCTTGTGTCTCTTGTTTCTTCAACAGTTACAAGAAGTTGGCATCAGTGTGGGAGGATCTAGTGGAATAATCCCCATCTTCTGACCAACTCACTCTCCCTGAGCTTCACAAGAGCTGCTGGCTCACTGCTTGGCTCAGCTGCTGGAATCCCACTACCAACCTAATCAACATTTCAAGTCAAGGGATAATTTAGTCTCCGTGTGAAAAGCATTTTCTGCAAAAGGTGGAATTCCACTTTCAGGAATTCATTCCACAGCAATGTACCCACACAGGGCCCTCAGCAACACCCATTCTGCACAGCACCACTTCCATCCCAGCTCCCTTACAGAGCTGCAAACAAATTAACCAATTAACTTGCTTCCCAATCACCCAAGTGGTGTNATATAATGTCTAATGACAGGAACAACCCACAAAATCATAAACCCAGATCTACCAGACTATTTCCAAACATCAATTATTTGCTCTGCATATTCAGCCTGTTTGACAAGTGGATTGAGCACCAAGGATTAGGGGGTTGGTTTTTTCGTGTGGCNACTGGCCTGTGTAGGGGAAAAAAATCACCTAAGGGTTAAAATATCAATAAAATAGCTGCAATTAAACAGCCACAAGAACTGTCCCAGCTCAGTTTTGCCTCTAACTCTGCCACCAAGAGCAGCAAACTCCTGTCTCAGTCTGTACATCTTTTACTGAGTCTCTTGTGTCTCTTGTTTCTTCAACAGTTACAAGAAGTTGGCATCAGTGTGGGAGGATCTAGTGGAATAATCCCCATCTTCTGACCAACTCACTCTCCCTGAGCTTCACAAGAGCTGCTGGCTCACTGCTTGGCTCAGCTGCTGGAATCCCACTACCAACCTAATCAACATTTCAAGTCAAGGGATAATTTAGTCTCCGTGTGAAAAGCATTTTCTGCAAAAGGTGGAATTCCACTTTCAGGAATTCATTCCACAGCAATGTACCCACACAGGGCCCTCAGCAACACCCATTCTGCACAGCACCACTTCCATCCCAGCTCCCTTACAGAGCTGCAAACAAATTAACCAATTAACTTGCTTCCCAATCACCCAAGTGGTGTTTCAACCACTAATCTTCTAGACCACAGCAATGCTTCTCACTGGAGAAAAGCCAGAACACAAAACTAAAGCCTTTTCCCACATGTACCTGAAGAACTGGAAACATCAGAAGTAAATATTTAGATTTTTTTTCACTAGCTGTAGCAATTCAGTTTATTTTCATCAGGTAAATACATGTCATATTTCATTAAAAGAGCTTTGAGAACNCTTTTGTTTGCTTTGCTTTTTTTTCCAGTTAAAAACCACTATGGGGGGAATGGCAGAAAGAAAAGAGCAACACATTAGCCTCCAAGTTTGCCCCAGTGCAGTTTTGCCAGTATTGACAGGTAAAAACACCAACTGGGGAAGCAAATCTATTTTCATTTCATGCTCAATTAAAAACACAGTGGGTTGCCCAGACTGAAAATTTGGGGGGGAAAAAAAATACAAGAAAAAAATAAAAGTTTTTTAATTTTAAAGAATTTTTAAAGGTAAATTATCAAAATAAACCATTACCCCAGCAAAGGAAGAAGCAGCACAACACCTATTTATGGCTGCTGGGCACACAAGAACTTGAAAAATTAACTTGACATCCATTAGAAAAGCAAATCTACCTGCCAGAGTGAAAGCTGCATGAGTCACCAGGTGCCCTCAAAGTCAAAAGAAAAAACCAACAAGCCTCTTCAGACATCATTTGTTTAGCTGCAACACAGTGGAAAGAGAGGTTTTATCCCTAAACTGAAAACACAGCTTGTTCCTGGCACTCCTTCCATTTTTCCCTTTCCTATAGAAAAGAAATGAGATAAATACTCTGTGTGTTCCACATCCCACTCACATTTGCTTTTCCTTTTTCTTCTCCTTGGCTCTTCTGCCCTGCAGGGTTTCCCAGCCTGTTTTCTGTTTTCTCCCTTTTCCCAGCTCTTGTTCATCACCTCTCCACAATTCCCCACCTCTCCTTTCTCTGTTTCCCCTGCAACTCTCCTTTGCACAACTGGGGAGAGATTCTCTTCCTCCCCTTTGCACAAGGAGACTCCACAGCCTCTCTGGGCAGCCTGGGCCGGGCTCTGGCACCTCACAGGGAAGAAGTTTCTCCTCATGTTGGTAATATTATCCCTTCCAGCCCAAACCAGCCTGGTGAGGTACCCAAAACACACAAAGAAAAGCAGAAAAAAAGCACTTTTTTTTCAGTCCTGTGTGAGATCTCAGCTCTAATGCAGCAACACCTAATTAGAAGTCTGAGATGGTAATTAATTTAAACACGGAATAACCCTTGACCTTGTCACTGTTCAGTGATTACTAGCAAGATGTTTTTACTGGGACTTGAAGCTGCAGAATTCTCTGCAAACATGCCCTTTAATCCGCTGGAAATGACCAGCATGTGTCATCTCATTACTTAGCACAGGGCTGGCAAGCACAGTATTCGGTGGTAAAAGCAGAAATAAGAGGACAGTGATGGAGATTTATGGAGCCAAGTCTCCAAGGAGCCAATCCCCCTGTGAATACCAGAGTGTCTGGGATCCAAAGCAGGCTTCTCTGAGTCTTCTTTTGGGCTCCACATAAAAGGGTTAGCTTTCCACAGCATTTGGAATGAACAGAAAGTCAAACAGTTCAATGAATGAGGGAAGCAAAAAGGAGAGGGGGAAAAAAAACCCAAAGAACATCTCTGGACACAGCACAACAACCTTTAATTCCCCTGCCACAAGAAAACATCTTTGTGCTTCTTCCAGAGCATCACTTCTCCCCTCCACTGTCTTCAAACTCCTTGCAGAGGAGATTTTGAATCAGAGGAAAATATTTGAATAGATAAAGTGCACTGGGGAAGGTATTTTTCCAGTCACTAACTCCTTTTAATGATGAAACTGCTTCTGGTTATCAGTGGTTTATTTGTAAGTACAAGCAGAGCCCACGCCTTAGATCCAAGTTCTTAACTGTCCTTTGAAATGCTTCTACCCATCCCAGTATCCAGAGTTACCCAAGTTTCAGCAGGCAAGGTCAAATCCACTCTGGAGAGCTGCAGGCTGCCTCTGGCACAAGCCAGTAAGTGGAATTTCAGAAAACAAACCCCCCAGAATGCATCTAACTGCTTTGCCTTTTTTTTTCTGGGCACTTGAGGAACAACAACAACCCCTCCCTCCATCACTCAGAACCCCCCCGGGTCAGGCATTATGCAGAGCTCTCGGGTGGGGAGCAAGGACACGAGTGGCAAAGCCACACTGGCTTGTGTTTTCTTTCTTCCCCACTTGATGGGAGCCCTGGAAATTCCCCGTGCTGGAACTTCCAACCCTTCCCCTGCAAATTCCCTTCTTGGGAGGGTCAAGGTGAGCTGCTGTGATGGAGAATCCAAGCCTTGCACACCCCCAGCCAGGGATCCAGATGGGATCCCAGCAACGAGTGACACGTAGCAGGGATGCAGGGATCCATCCTGACATTAATAGAGAGATTTGCCTGTGGTCATGCAGACAGAAAAAAAAAACCCCACAACCCACCTGTGTTTGAACCTGAGTATGAAATCAAACATCAGGCAAGATGAATGAGATGCCAGAGAGTTTTTCAGTGGCTAGGAGTGGGGGAAAAAAAAAAACAACCAACCCATTTTCATAATGTGAGGAAGCATTTCTGCAGCTAGCAAATCAGGTTGACATTGAGGGAAGGTTTACTTGATTGTGAATGCTGGCTGTGTGGTGCTTGTCAGCCCAATTACTTTCTACTCAAGTGGCTTGCTTTTTAACGTTTTATTATCTTAACAATACAAAACCCTGCAAGCAATAATTATTTATTATGCTAATTCTTGAGCTTTTTGGGGGGTTTTTATTATGATGAATTTCTGCCAGACCATTAAAAACTTGTTTTTTCCAGAAATAAACCAGATTTATTAATATTTGGCCAATTAAGGAGGAAAAAAATATAAAATAAAAAAGGCAAAACCAATCTCCAGCCTGGTAATTTGTTACTAACCAGTCAATTTGTACACTTATCAGCTTCCCAGTAAGTTCTATTTTCATTTCTTCAATACCCAACATTTCTAACATCACTCTGCTTGAAAACAACTTCAAACCACCGAGTTGGCTGCAGCATTTTCACTTGGTTTGGGGTTTTTTTGTGTGTATATAAATAATGATTTAAGCAGCCTGAGAGGCAGCAAAGCTTTAGACCACTCTGAAAACACACTGTACTCAAGGACTGCATTTTAATTATGGAAACCTTTTAGAACATCCCCAGTTTATTAACAGTAAGTGAAAGGCTCTAAACAAGGCTTCAGCATGCACCACTTCTCCTGCATCCTGCAGAATGCCCTGGAGGGGAAACAGCTTCAGCCTGCTTTCATTTCTCCCCCAGAGCATCCTCAGCTCTGAATGCCTCTTCTCACCAGCTTTAAAATTCATTTAACACAACAACCACACGCTTATGCTTTTTTTTTTTCCTTCCCTTTTTAGATAGATATTTATTTGGTTTTCAAGTGTACAAGTGTTGCCTCCTTGAGGAATTACCCACCGAGGCCAGAGCTCTCAAGTTCTCCCTCTTCCCAGACACCTACAATCCCATGCTGCTCCCAGCAGGGACTGGTTTTAGCTGGGGTGGAGTCACTCTGCACAGTAGCTGGTATGGGGCTGT